>JACSZP010028492.1:0-12672 GCA_016161895.1 Pinna nobilis
GATGACAATTCTAAGACCAAAGTAATCATGAAAAGTCAAAGTGATTTTATCATTCTTATATCATCAAAGGAAATGCAGCATAACAATATGTAGCTCACAGGGACAACATAGAGCTAAAGTGATACTCTTGGCATCATTGTTGTCAGTCATCAGCAGCGTCTGTAGACGAACCTTGGGTATATTTTCTATCCAGAAAAGATAGGGCTTTGATATTTCACATATGGGTGACTTGTAATTAGGGCTTTCATATTCTTGAACTTTGACATTCTTTTTGGAGAAACTTTAACATTATTTTGTATAACCTATGGCAAGTTTTGTTCTCCTCTGATAGGTCTAGTATCTTTGTGTATTTGTTTGATGAAGTGCATACTGTGCCATACTGTGGAATTATTGACTGTAGCCAGTGATGGTACAGCAGCACTTTGTTTGCCTGAAGATGAAGGGTTAAGATTTTGAGTCTCAGTTTCCTGACCTCTGCATAAGACAGTGAATACTGTGATTTTGTGTCAATTTGCAATTGGAACATTTAAGTTTACACAATTTGCATAGTAAAGTTCTTAGCAATGGCCATAACTGATAATGACTGCATTGATTACAATGTACCTTAATATTACTGAAATATTGATTGAAAATCTTGACTATCATGTAAAGAGTTTACAGACATGTTTTCTATAACTTGCATGAAATGAGAGTTGGTGTTTTCTGTCAAAAGTCTATCACTGAATGATAATAGTTGTGAAATTCTTATTTTATGTATTCTATCATTATATTAGGATGCACAGACCTATTATGTATGATATTTTTGATCAGAGTTATTTTTCTTATTACTTTCACATGTTTTTATCTCTTAGTTGCCAAGAAAATCCAAGTTAAAGTTCCACAGAGATGTTCGGGATGACGAGGGATTCCTGATCCGCCATTTTGCTGGTGCGGTCTGTTACCATACAGTAAGTGGATATTCTATGTCCTATCTTATTTATAGTCTCAAGCCTGATACTGCAATCCCCTTTTAATGCTGTTTTTTCCCTTTGAAATCCTGCAAAACTAACTGGAAAATTAAAGGTGTGCAAAAAAAAGTTATCAGTACATAAGGTAAAATGCACAGCAAACTAGATGTTATTTTTAATTAATTAGGATTCATGCTGCACTTTGTATTTATATTAAAATGCAGTATCTGTAGCGGTAGTTTTCTACAGTTATCTAGAATTAATGATATATGTGCATAGGAAAACTTTTCGTAAGTTGAAGATCAAGGGACTATTTCAAAAAGTTGGGACCAACTCAAAAGTTTGAATTTTGTTTATCCTGTGGCCTAAAATTTGTCATCATTTTTCCCTATAAGATATCAATCCTTTTATTAATTGATATTCATCAGTGGACCTATTTGTAGAGACCCTTTATTAAGTACACTGCATCTGGAAGCTAAGAGGTTGGTGAAACTTGGTCGCTAAAGGCAGGTTAGACTGTATGTCTGACAATGGGGACAAGCATTTCAAAAATCTTGCAAACATAAAACTTTTAAATTTGACTTATTTATAGCGATTCCCCTTGTCCATATTGCACTGTGTCTAACAAATTAATTTGAAACAGGAAATTTTACTCCTAAGAGTTTAAGTCATAAATAATATTTCAATAGGAATGTATCATGGGATTATTTGGTACTTGGGGATAAGAACAACACAGAAAGCAATTTTAATCAGCAAAGTTCAACACATTAAAGTTTTTCTGTATATAAATTTTGGACATTACATGATAAGCCAGTGTCAGGACTATCTCCTATACTCATTAGCTCTTACAAATAAAGTGATAAATAGTGCAATAATTGCCCAATACATACATTGAATGAGTAAAAAAATACACTGTATTCTACTGTTTTGTACACTGTTATATTTGTTATTTTACACAGACTCAGTTTATTGAGAAGAACAATGATGCTTTACATGCCTCCCTGGAGTTCCTGATACAAGACAGCAAGAACGATCTCCTGAAGAAAATGTTTGAAGGAATTCAGGTATCATCAGGGAAACTGAACTTCATCAGTGTTGGTAGCAAGTTCCGCTCACAACTTGTAGTCTTGATGGAAAAACTGAAGAGCACGGTATGTGATATAAGAAATGATTAACTCTTGTTATTTATTGGATGTAAAAATGACTGGTGTTTGTTGTTAAGAAACCATGACATTAATGACAGGATTAAATATTTTATAAATAACCAATCTTCTCAATGGGAAAAGAAATGAAGACAGGAGAGTATGGCAATTGTGTCGAAAAATAAATTTGCATTTTATAAACCTCTTTTTTTAGCCTTATACTAACTGTCTTAAATTACCTGTGAAAACCAGGTACCAGACACCAGAAAAGTGTTCTGCACTGTTTACTCATTATCATATGGCCTACGGCGTTGGGCAACAGTTCCTAGGTCATCCCTGCTACTTTGGGTCAATGATTTGACTCTACCCCTAGAGAGTATAGCAGTTTCGTCAAAAAATATATTTGCATTTTATAAAGTTGTTTTTAGCCTTACCCTAACCGTCTTTTGTTCTTATTATTTCAGGGAACAAACTTTATCAGATGTATCAAACCCAACTTGAAGATGGTGGACCACTTGTTTGAAGGTGGACAAATTCTTAGTCAGTTGGAGTGTTCAGGTAACCAGTTTAATTCTCAGTATCAAATCAATGTCTGGCTTTGATACATGGATATCATACTTGTATACCTCAGTAATAGAAGATCCACATGCATATACAAACTAACCAGAATCATAGCTCTTTCTGATATCTCTTACTTTGGTACCAAAGTTTAATACTTTGAAATGTTTACACTATATTGGTGCATTTTCAAATCTACTGTTGTAGGAGAAATGTTTATCTCAGTGATCTTGACCTTATTATTTGATATTCACAAAATAAATGTTATGTATATAGGGACATCAGTATTCCGTGAACATGCATTTTTTTTTTACAATCTTCTATTTGGTTTTTTTTTTGGTTTTTTTTTTAGGTATGACATCTGTTCTGGAGCTTATGCAGCAGGGTTATCCATCCAGAACTCAGTTTGCAGACCTGTACAACATGTACAAAAAGTATCTACCAGCAGAACTAGCTAGACTGGATCCCCGACTGTTTTGCAAGGTATACCAGACTAGCACATATATAAACAACTCATAATTAAATTAAATGGTGAAGTTTTTTTTTTATTAATAACATTCAATTGTGCTTTTGTTTATGCTTACATATAGAAGGTATAGATAATATGATTTGTCTGCTCATTAATTCTACAACTGAGGTTCAGTCTTACTTTCATCAATGATCACTTGTTCTAATCTCACTCTCGTTCTCAAATACTGTTGCCATGGTGATCTACATTTAAATGTAAATTTTGTTTGCAGGCTCTGTTCAAAGCTCTAGGCTTAGATGACAATGACTTCAAGTTTGGGCTGACCAAAGTGTTCTTCAGGCCAGGAAAGTTTGCTGAGTTTGATCAGATCATGAAAAGTGACCCTGAGAACTTAGCTGCTCTGGTCAAAAAGGTCAAGAGATGGTTACTATGTTCACGATGGAAGAAGGCACAGTGGTGCACTCTGTCTGTCATCAAGTGTACGTATTTACTGTAACTTTAAGTTGTGTTTGCATGTGTGTGTACGACGAATGCAAATTATGAAATGACAAATGACCTATATTATTATCAATATTTAGAACAGCCTGTCCAATGATCAGAAAAGTTGTATAGGTATGCCACAAATATCTGCAGATACATACTTATCACCACTTTAAACTTATGTAACAGGTGTGCATTAAGTAACTGTTATACCTTACTGAAACATATAGGGAATTATCCTTAAAGATACCTAATTCTGGATATATTACCCTTTAGAAGATAATTATGGCCTGTAAAAACAAATATGACCGTATATATACAATCAAACTTGTCTATAAAAGCCACACAAAGGAACAGACAAATGTGGCCTTCATAGACAGGTGGCTTTTAAATATAAGTTATACACTATGAAGGTTTGACTGCATATAGATGATGTGTTTACTGTTGTATTTTGTATTTCAGTGAAGAACAAGATTATGTGGAGGAGAGAGCAGATCATTAACTTACAGAAGACGATCAGGATGTGGAGAGATGTCCGCAGGTTCAGACCCAAGTAAGCATCATAATTAACACATAATTTTATAACAACTCACACTGATCATGTTAACATGTTCAGGCTTCAGATCTGTTCTCATGTAATGATGTAACTTTTATATAAACTATCTAATTACCAGGACAGTCCCAATAGATAAATGGAATCAGTGTTAATTTGCCTTCTTATATACAAATACTGATGGGGTGTTAAGGAATCCAGTGCATTTTAATGAGGCATCTGAAGTATTCATGCATACACCTTTAATCAGTATTATTCTTGTGTAGATCTTTAAAGCTCTATATCTTGCTTTTAATGCACTCAAAACAACTAGTACATGAAAACCTATTTTATTTCAGGTATGAAATGATAGTCCAAGTCCGCCAGTCTCAAGGGCAGTTGTCAAGGATGTCTGAGATTACATCTCAGTTAAAGAAAGACAAAGACTTGGCCAAAAAGCAGGCCCAGGCCATAGAGAAGGGATTCACAGAGTTTATGCAGAAAATCAGGGTAACTAGGATAAAATTGTAGTGTTTACCTATTCTTTATGAATAGAGGAAAAGGGACAGACTAGTTATGTTCCCAAATACATTTTTTGGGAGCACATAGTTGCAGCTCTGTTTGACATTGCATCCATCCATCTGTCCATCCAGAGTTATATCTCCCTCCAATATTGAGTAACATGGATCATAATTCATACAAATATTGCTCAAGACATATTGGTTTGCACTAACCTTCATCCAAGGTCAAAGTTCAAGGTCATTCTCATATTTTAACTTAGTTTGCCAATCATTAAGTATTAAGTGATCTGATTATTTGATAATTCTTTAATGAAGTCAAGGGTCTTTTTCACAAATATCATGTACTCAAAGTCATATGTCAACCTATTTCAAGTGTACAATCATTCATCCATTTTATAAAGAAATTGAACACTTGTGATGGATTTTTTTAAACTTTCTAATGTAATTAATATTTTAACAAAGTTTTTGAAAGGGTAAATAGAAAAAAAGAGTCTGTAACTAGATGTATTCCATCCTTGCATTCAATGGTTTCAGCTTTGTCTGTAATCAAGATGAGACAGTAAAATCTAACTGTGTCACAGTAGGTAATGTTAAAGATCACTCAAAGCTCTGTGGACTTGTATTGTGAGCAAAGGTGGATATCTAAGCCTTTCACTGTCATTTGATTTGTAAAATATTCTCGAGTCGCACAGTAGACTAATATAACACAAATAATGAAGGTTGACTTTGTAATTGTACTCTTGAGGGGGATTTTTGAGGTATAAGTAGTACTAATATTCAGATGTGATATTTTGTATTTCTGTTCTCACCAGACCACAGATATGTCCAAGGAGGAGATGCAGAGGACATACAATCATCTCCTGACCCAGATAGACCAGACTTTCCAGGATCTCCGCAAGAAATTGGAGGAACAAAAAGTGGCAGAGGAACAAGAAAGACTTAAGAAGATTCAGGTATGTTATCTATTGTAAATACATTTTGTAATGTTATTTGTTTACATAGTTTTTAACATTGTCAACTCTTCCTTTTCAACAATTTATGAGTGACCTAATGGATGCAACACATCATGTTTAAATGATTCATACACCATTAATCATGTCTCAAGATGCAAGTTAACCATCAATATCCTGGAGCCTCATTCATCCAGACTCCTTCACAAGTTCATTACCAAGCTACATGCAATTGTCTGGATAAATGAAACATCCGGATAACTGCAAATTCTGTTACCAGGAATTTTTTTTCTGACAGGTGAATTAACCAGATTATTGGTGTCTGGATTAATGAGGCTCAACTGTAGTTCACAAATGATATCAAGGAAGATGACTAACACACAAGATATGAATGTTCCATGACTTGTGTCCCACAGTTTGTATCAATTTCCAACCCTAATCAGGATTTGGAACAAAGAAAAATTGTTCTGTTGATGAATAAACAAAATAAAGCAAATAGATACAAAGTATTTGTTACTTGATTTTGTCTGGTTATAATAAATAGTTTATGTTAACAAGTGCTTGTGTTGTAAATTACACAAAACTATATCACTGCCTTATATCTAACTGTAGGAAGAAATGGACAGGGAAAGAAAGAGAAAAGAAGAAGAGGAGAGAAAGAGGAAACAAGAAGAAGAAGAAAGAAAACTGTAAGTTATTGACACGATATCAGAATCAATCAGATCTACACATATATTTTGTATGGATATCTTATGTCACTCTGTTTAAGAAGTCTTAGACCTCTGATGCACTTGCGTTTATTCACCTTCCACGTAGTGAATAGGAATTTGTGAGGCAGACTAACCACAGCAACTGTCACATGCAAGGTTTTGTCATCCCTCCATCATTCAAGACTGGGGGCCTCCATGGCCGAGTGGTTAGCGTGTTCGACTTCCAGCCGAGGGGTCCAGGGTTGGATTCTCGCAGCGCCACTCTGCGGTTGGCCGTCCCTGTCTTTCGGATGAGACAGTAAAAACCAAGGTCCTGTGTCACAGTAGGTGTTGGCACGTTAAAGAACCCTCCCTGCTCTACGGCCAGCAGTGCCGAGCACAGGCAAAATTTGTCGCCCTTCACTGGCACACGGTGATATCTCCATATGAGTGAAATATTCTTGAACAAGGCAACAACAACAACAACTAGTATATTACAGGGTAAGAAAAATATTTAAAAAGTCAATTGTCCAATGGGATAAGTGCCATTTACAAATCACTCATCCAGAATATTTTTCATTTGTCCAAACTACTCGTCCCTGACCAATTTTAACCTGTCCAGGGCGAGCAGGCGAGTGCATTTTTCGCACCCTGTATTAGCAACGTATTCCCACAGGGATGATCACCCCCGGGCCTCCCTCCCCCAATCACAAAATAATGTAATATCACCTGGGCTGAAAAAAAAACCTTAAACAATACTTTTCAGCCACTTTTTAAAATGTTAAGCATTTTCCTAAAATTTCACTGTGAACCCCTACACCTGTATTTATATATGTCATATCCTCTACTACATTTGTATATATATATATATATATATATATATATATATATACATGTATATATATCTGTATATCACAGCCACTTAGGATAGTACATTCCTTAAGTAAATTCAAATCGGAATAAAAACTACAAGCCTTCGATACATTATTAATAAATTGTACATGCTAACACAGATGCATGTTTAAAAACAAAGGAGTTTTACATTTGTAAATGTTAATGTACAGTAAAAAGTGGATGATAACATTGAAAACAGGTGTAAATTAAAATTCAAAACACATTTAAGTTTGACAAAACAGCAAAACTGAATAGTTCCTGATGTGATTGTACGCCCCAGGGTAATATTTCCTACTTATTGAGAACCACATTCAACAGATAACATAGACATTGTTATGCTTCTATAACAAAAAATATTATCGAGATGTTTTTGTAAATATACACAAAAAATTAAAAGGTATAACAATCATTAAATTTCTTATCATTTCTACCTGGTTTATGCATTTAGTAACAAGACGTAATTCACTAGTGCGATCTTTAAGCATATAACATTGCATTATACGGAGGGTGTGTTACAGGGATTGCTGGGTAGATTGTTTTAATTTAATCAGCATTGATGTACAGCAATCACCAGGAGGCGTTGTACTCAAATCTTTAAGAGACCAATTTCTTGTTATGCTGAGTAAAAAATTGAAATATTCTCGAGAAGATTCAGAGAAGAAGTCTTAGTGCTGAATCTTTGGCTCAGACTGATTGCAATTGGCTAAGAAGATCATTTGGCGTAATATTCTAAGCTGCGACACTGCTAAAGATGTGGCATGACTTTGATTCGAGGATGGATATATGTTTGTAGAACCTCCTGTATCACTCACTTTAAGACTGATTCTTCATTCCCTTCTCAAAATATCGAGGAAAAATTAGAAAGAAAGGAAACAGAGGATTAAGTTGTAACGGAGTACCTGTTGTTAAGATTGAAAACTAAGATGAGAAATTGACTTAAATAGTTAATTACTTGATGGAAATTCTTATGTTTGGTATACAGCATAAGTTGATTGTTTAACATGGAAGGCATTATGTTTCCATGGGCAACGTCACAGCAACCAGGAAATAGCGAGTTTAGGAGCCACTGGAGTTATAACAATGCCCAGCCAGGTCAGCCATGTTCCTTTGGACTGCCAAAAGCGTTCCCTCCCAGAATGCTCCAGTCTGGTGCACCTTTGCCACCTGACACCTTTGTTCTTCAGAATGAGCTTGATATTCAAGGTAGGATCAATTTCATAGTTTGATGGTACCGAGAAGTTAATTAATTCCTGTTTAGGCCACCTGAGTGAGCCTTTGAATCAAATCCATGCTGTAGAATGGGCTGGTTTATACTGTTCTTTGCACCGACAGTAAAGAACCAAGGTTCTGTGTCACGTTAGGTGTCGACATGCTTTAGAACACTCGTTGCTCAATGGCCATAAGTGCTTTGTATAGGCCAAATGTATAGCCCTTCACCAGCGTATGGTGACGTCTTATACATGACAGGAAATTGGTAAGAAATTCTTATTAGTCATATAGGCTAATACTTCAAACTTCAAAGATTGAATTAGCCCGCGTCAAGTTTAAGAAGCCTGTTTACTTTTGCACATTTAGTGAAGTTTAAAAAAAATAATTCTATTTTAGTTCATAATACTTGCCATGTCTCCCTCATAAATCGGGAGACTCTATATTTATGTAAAATCTTGATAATTTCTTGAGAAAAAATTAATGTCTCTCCCATAGAATACTTAATTTCCCTAGCAGTTCTTAGTAAACTTGTTTCGCCATGGGGGTTAACTCGATGGAAAATTTGTTAGCCCAGTAGCATTTCCATTCAAAATTGGCAAACAGGCGACTGTTGATTTCCAGCCCTGTTAAAAGTGATAGATTCTCAAGAAGGACATTAAACAAAAATATACCCTAACTTACACATGTACATGTAGTATCAGTAACTCAACATTTCAAACTTTGACTTTGAGGATAAAATCGGTGTCTGGTTTTGTATTAGTGCGAGTATACTAATGTAACTTTTCAGCATGAATGAACAAAATGCACATAGAATTACTTTTTTTAATTTTTTTTAATGAAAAATAAAACACTGCTGAAATTGTCTGTTTTTCAATGCATAATGACTGCATTTTAGTCTATTTATTTAAGAGCGTGTCCCCTGTTTTATGGTATGATAATGTAGAAGGTTGAATCTTGTATCAAACATCAAAGTCTAGACAGAAAATTGACTCCTCACCATGCATGAATAAATTTCATTATCAACAAAAATTTAGTTTTTTTAAAATGGTATAAAATGCAAATATGCAGTTTATCTGGAATACTGTACTATGACTTAACTGAGCTACTGATTGTTTTTCTTTGATAATTATCTTCTTTTTTTTTTTTTTTTGGTAATATTATTTTGACTTAAGAATCTTTTTGCTTTTTGTACTCATGAGGACAAATCAGGGCTGCCTTGGGGTAGTACATGTAGTTAGCGTGCTTGCAGAGCTCGAAATGAGCACTGCAGGTTTTTTTTCCCACTTCTTTGGGAATGGGGCCGGGTCCCTTGCAACTGGGAAAAAAATAGCATGATTTTGGGACAATTTGGGAAATTTTAAAAGAACATAGATTAAACACATTACATGTACTCCTCAACATTTTAGTGAGGATTTTGTTTATATTTTGATTTCTCTTGATGTCATGGCTTTAAATTGATTAATTACACGATCAATTTCTTCATTGCTAAGTTTTTTGTGAGAGATTTGATTTTCAATTTTTTTCCAGTGTAGCTAATTTGGACTTTTGGGTCACTTTTTGGGAAAAAAAGATAGTATTTGGAGTTGGGAATGGGTCCTTATAACATACCCAAATTGACAAGAAAAAAATCCCTGCACTGGTCCGCTGGCCAATGGCCAGTAAATAATCCATTGGGCCAGTAGATTTCTCAACTGAACTGGCCCTGTTGTACAGTAGAAATTCAGAAAAGAAAAGGCTAGTCTGCACGCTTAAATGATGCCTATTTAGATATACATATACCAAAATAATATATTCCATCTTTTTTGTTACAAACTGAAAGTATCCTAGTGTCATTCAAACTGCATATATCTGCTGAAAAAATTCTTTTGATTTTTTTTTTTTATTTTATGTTGGCCAGTAGACTTTTGGTTGGCCCAGTAGATTTTTTAAGCTACCGACCCTGTGAGCCACCTAGAAAAAAGGGTTAATTTAAAGCTCTGGTTTGTCTTCTGACCCAGAGGGCAAGGTTTGGAATTATGCTACAGTTGGCTGTCCCTGTCTTTTTTATCAGACACTGTAAAAACAGATGAACATGTACCATGTTACATTAGGTGTTGGCACATCACAGAACCCTCCATGCCCAATGACCGTAAGTGCAGAGCATAAGTAAAATTTGTGGCACTTCACAGGCACTAGTGATATCTTCATGTAAGCGAAAGTTTCTTGGGCAGGACATTAAATATCGATACAACCAATCAAACAATCTGTAGAAAGCTGGTGATCGCTTTCTACATGTACATGTATGTACATTTGTAACCAGGTTCGCTCCAACCACCAATGAAAACAAGTCCCAACCATACGACTGGCAGCATAAAGCTGTTAGATTGAATTGTGTTTCATGTCCCAATCAAGAATCTTTGACTTGTATGGAGATGTTCCTGTATGTCGGTAAAGACAAAGGCAAATTTTGCCTACATGTATGCTCGGCACTTATGGCCGTAGAGCAGCGAGGGTTCTTTAACGTGCCGGCACCTACATGTACTGTAACACGGGACCTCAATTTTTACTGTCTCATCAGAAAGACAGGGACAGCCAACCCTGATGTGGCTTGGGCTCGAACCCTGGACCTCACTATCAGGAGTTTATACTCTAACCACTGCCGCCTAACTCAAAACAAGACACAGTACCGTTACAATCTAGTACAGTGAACCCTCTTTATAATGACCATGTTTGTCCCTTGGGGATTCTGTCGTTGTATGGAATTTGCTCCTATAAAGAAACGATAGGTCAGCTGAGTCCGAAGGCATTTACAGGTCTCTCGGTCATTTCTGTTGTCGAGTGTCTCGTAGCACCCTTTTTGTAACAGTCGAGTGTACACAAGGTAACTACGAAGCCACTGAGTCTGTTTTAACAAGTGTCACTCTTAAATATAGACTTATCAATAAATAATCGAAACATATAATCGGCAATTATTTTTTGACAAATTTTTGTGTCGTTGTATCGTGGGATTTAGCAACTAAAAATGCATGTTTGTCAGAATATTTTATGTCGGTGTCGAAAGCTGTTAATTATACCCCCCGCCAACAAAGTTGTAGGGGGGTATACTGGATTCACCATGTCTGTCCGTCTGTTTGTCTGTCTGTCCTTCTGTCCATGTATTCCGCACCATAACTCAAGTACCCATGGGTCTACAAAGTTGATACTTCACACATGGGTTGCATATGACTCAAGGAGGATCCCTATTGATTTTGGGGTCGGAAGGTCAAAGGTCAAGGTCACAAGACTCTGTTCCTTGAAAATGGTTTCCGCACAATAACTCAGGTCAGGTCAAAGGTCAAGGTCACACACATAACTCCCATTCCTTGAAAATGCTGCCAGGGGGGGTATAAGTTCCGTTAGGACAATTCTAGTTCCGTTATGTGGACAGTAAACAACATCATGTACGTTTGTACTTGGCAAACTCCTGTCGGTAGGTGAAAATGTCGGATTATCGATGGTCGGTATAAAGCGGTCTGACTGTAATTGAAAGTTGAGCTGCCATCAAATTGTTGTCATACCAAGAATAGATTTAAACAAAAGACTTGTCCTCATTTCTTTATTCTGTGATAATTAACAGGGAGTCTTAGCGGTGCTAGACAGAGCAGATCATCTTACACATCAAGAATATAGGTAACTGCAGGTTATATCAGATATTACTGTGATTGCACAAGCACATGTAAAATCTCCGGAGGCCATGCCATGTTAGTTACATGTAATTGCTCTTGGCTGTTTTGGTTAAAATATCTGTGTTTAGTACTAGTATTTTGGTATTAATGATATATAACCCATAACAACCCACACTTATATTAAAAAGTAAATCTTTTTAATATACATGTAACAAAATTTCAAATTTATTTGCTATTCAATTTCTGTAAACATGTCAATGTCCGTAGTAAAGCAAAATCTTTAGTATCTTTTACCATTTAGATAGCTATATTTTTCCATAATCTTTATTCTTTTTTATTGTTTAGATAGCAACATTATCTCTTATTGTTATATAACTTTAGAATACTTTAGGTAAAAGGACCTACAAGGTACTTATATCAATTAACAGCTGAACTTAAGCCAAATGACTCTTTTTCATTAGTTAAACACTAAATAGTAACTCAAATGTTATCATAAGCAGGCGCGGATCAAGCTTTTTTCATCAGGGGGGAGGTCCAAGAGACCGGTGGTATAGGGCTACCGTAAGACTCCCATTTGGTCTACGGCAAAGCACTGGTGGGGGTCCAAGGGGGCGCATTTGGGGATCCAGCTTTTATC
>JACSZP010028500.1:0-16189 GCA_016161895.1 Pinna nobilis
TTCACGTGGCTGTATGTTAATATCTGTCAAATCCTTTGTTGATATTTAATTTTTTTTCTTTACAGGCTTCATTTTTAAACAAGAAATTGAATATTGGTGGTAAAAGAGTAAATCTTGCTATTTGGGTAAGTCTATCACTTAATTACATAAAAAAGTTAAATTCAGTCCTCTTATTGTCAGCCTATGAATGTGGTTCAGGTATATCTGATACCCTACATAACCAATTATGGACTTGAAGTAATTGTAGCTTTGCTATTTCATTACCCTTTATGAATAAAAAACAGTCTTTACTAGCCCAAAATTTCTTATTACATTAAAGTATAGTGAAAAAATTGCTGAACTTGAATAACGGTTCCGTGATTTTACAACGCATACTAGAAAACTACATATGTACTGGACTCGAAACTGACACAAGTCCTTACATCCGTGACACATTGTTTTCACCATGGACTAGTCAAATTTACAATCTATAAGTCCGGCAGACTTGTTATATTTTAGTACAGTCAGTATGAAAAAATGTTTATTTTTCTGATTCAGTATTTGCATTATGTCTATTATTCCACCGTCACAAAGTGAGCGAGTTCAGGAAAACCATCGTGCTATTTTTAGCATAATTTTTGGAAAAAGCACTTGGTATACACTTTCAGAGTCCATTGGATGTTTAAAACTAACAGATTAGGATGTTATGTACGAAGCGTCAGCCTGATACAGAATATAAAGTTTATAGTGTAACCATGTGGCATTACATTTCTGATGTGTTTGACCTAAAAAACGAAAGACTGAGGACAAAGGAAAAATGTTTGTGATCTAGAATATGAGCAAACAGAAAGAAACAGAACTTTCTTTGAAAAATGGAAACAAAGGTGGAAATCATCGTTGAACTTTAATTCAAAAACCAAAATGATGACCTCTTCTGTGTGTCTGCAATAAGACCATACTTTCTTAATTTTGTTGTTTTTACTTCCCAAAGTTGGGATCACTTGGTCAAAAAATAAATAAATAAAATCAATAAAAATCACATTTATTTATTTTTAGTAGGAAAAGTTGTTAAAATTTTTGTTCCTATAAGTCAAGAATGTCAGGTCAGTCAGATCCATAAACCAACAAATAAAAAAGAATTGCCTAACAGTAGAAAATCAACAATTATTTTTTTTTTGCGGACTGCCAATTTTCTCTGCGGACTGGTAGATTTTGTTTTCTCCCACACTTGGCCGTGAAAGACAATGTTTACCTGTATAAAGATAACTCTTTCTTTCCCCAGGCACAATGAAGTCACATATAGGAATTTAATGGCTGAACGTTATACCAAGTTCTGTATGTACATACATTCTAGTTATAAAAGTGTGTGAGAAAAAGAATCAAACATGGATGTGTCGTGTGGAAAAGGAAATCTAAACCCTCATGGTAAGAATCTGAAAGTCCAAATCTCGAGAAATCCTCGGATTGGACAAACAGATTCTTTCCACTCTGGTTGAGATTTCCCTGTCCACTCATCATACCCATGTAAGATTCTATTATTCTACAAGCTTGTCTCACTGATGACAAAAAAAAGTAAGTTTCAAGCCCTGATGTTAAATCAATCTAGTCCTTATGATACACAATTTGTTATGTTGTGATGTAGTAAACAAGTTCAAAGTTTCTGACGCTAAATGTGAATGTGTAATAATTTGACTTCATAGTGGTTGATTCCTTAAATGTCTTGTGCTTGTTGAATGGATACATTTTTGTACTAATTAAACTCATTGTAAACAAAGAATAAGATATTTCAATTCATCATGAAATGTAATCACAAAAATTATATTGTGCTTCCTTTACAAGTGCATGTCACAGTTTGTCATTGACAGTTACAGGGTATGCTTATTTTGTGAGATTATCATTTTGAATTAAGCCTTAATGTACCGGTAAATAAAGTTTTTTGTTTACATGGGACTTACCCGTATGTAGTTTGAAAAAAGTGAGCTGATTTTCATTTAAAAAATCTTAAATGATCTATTACTGTATACATGTATGTAATATGCTTCGGAACACACTAAGAACTTGAAATATTATTTGTTATGTATTCAAAACTTATCAAATATTCATGATGCATGTATCTTCTTACGATTCATAATTCTCCCTTTTCTTTGGAATAAAGGATGTTATATATGGATTATTGCACAGAGATGAAAAGAAGAAGTTAATATAGCATTACAATAATTTTGCAGTTTTCATGTACCACCTCATTTACATATGTATTGTTTTTACAGGATACTGCAGGACAGGAGAGATTCCATGCCTTAGGACCTATATACTACAGAGACAGTAATGGTGCAATATTAGTATATGACATTACTGATGAAGATTCTTTTCAAAAGGTAACATGAAAAAAAATTCAGAGATTGTATGGATTACCGAAAATACGTCTTAATACAGTGGAATTTGTATAAACCGGCCTTTGTTGAATCCGGATTCTTGTCCATACCGGTGAAATTGTTTGGTCCCGGCATTTTCCTTCTTATTTATTAGTATGTAAACTCTGTAATCCGGACGTGTTTTGAGATTGTTTGCGTTACAATTAATGCATTAATCACCAGTCCATTCCGGATCAATTACCTTGAGTAGTCGCGGTGAGAAAACAAAAGAATGTAGAATCACTTGTTCACACCTTTTTGAGGCATGTAGACTTACTGTTTGACTTAATCAATCGAGTGCACGGGATGCCACACAGGGTGTTTACCTGAGGACATTGACGATATCAGTATCCGGTCATTTGACATGCATACGGTGTAGACATTCGGGTACATGTACTCGTATGTTACGTCCGAGTACGCAGTTTATGGATGTGCGGCCTATGACATTTATTAGTGTTAATAAAAAGATAATTTGTTGATATTTTCTCGTAGATTTCTTATAGATGGTTTATGATTAAAAGTCTTATAGAAAAAAGTACCGGATCTTTCAAGTTTAACTGATATTCAACGTTTTACCAGCGAAAGAATTTAGAAATTAACTGAAAATATTGTGTTTTGTGCAATCCGGATTTTGTCTAAATCGGACAAATTTTCCGGTCCCATTGATGATCATTTTAGACAGAGTCTACTGTATAAGGCTTTTGTTACTGAGTGGTAAAAACTTATTCAGTACCCAATCATTTAAGCCTTGCAAAACCTTATGTCTTACTAGAAACTATTGCCTCTTAGGCCCTAATGAGCAGAGGTGCTTGGTGGTCCTTCCCTAGGGACACTCATCTTTTAGAGTCTGGAGTATTTCACTTCAAGCAGATATAGTTATTACAAATATAGCTGACATTATATAGGGAAAATATATGATATATTTTAGGTCACTTGATATTTATGAATCAAAGTCTTGTTAACATGAACTCTGAAATAGTCACTTGAAGATTGACTTATTATAGTTATCTTCAAACAAAACTTGTTTTTGAAAAGTTGAAGACAAGACAACCATTATACTCTGCATCAACAAAGTTGTAGGAGGGTATACTGGATTCACCATGTCTGTCTGTCCATTTATTTCTGCACTGTGACTCAAGTACCCGTAGGTCTACAATGTTGATACTTCACATATGGGTTGCCCATAACTCAAGGAGGATCCCTATTGATTTTGGGGTTCAAAGGTTAAGGTCATATGACTCCTTGATAATGTTTCTGCACCGTAAATCAAATACCTGTGTGTCTACAATGTTGATATTTCACACATGGGTTGCCCATGACTCAAGGAGGATCCTTATTGTCTTTGGGGTCAAAGGGACTCTGTTCCTTGAAAATACTGCCACAGGGTATAAGTCCCGTTAGGACAGATCCAGTGAATTTAAGTCAAATTATCCAGTACATCAACTGGATATATATCATGAACTTAAAAGTCTGACATGAGATGACCCATAGTGTATGATGCTGAAATTGACATATGGCTTACTAAAGTATTACTTTCTTAGTGCATTTGGTGTCCTCTGTGACCTAGTGATTAGCGTGTTTGCCTTCTGATTGTGAGGTCATGGGTTTCCAAAGTGTCATTTCACAGAAGTTGTCGGCATGCTGAGGAATCCTCCCTGCTCTACAGCCATAAGTGCTGAGCATAGGCAAAATTTGTCGCCCCTTCACCAGCCCTTATTGAGGTCTCCATATAAACAAGAGATATAATTAAACAACAGTACAACCAACCAATCTACTTAGTTAATTTTAAGTATAAACATGTATTATAACTGTTATTGTATTCATGTTGTATTTGTAGGTGAAGAATTGGGTGAAAGAATTGAGGAAAATGTTAGGAAATGAAATTTGTCTATGTATTGCTGGAAATAAAACAGATTTGGAAAAGGATAGACATGTCAGTGTAGCAGAGGCAGAAGAGTGAGTAATAACTGTTGTGTGTTCTGTCTGCAACATTTATTGTGTACATTGGACATGAACGGGCACCTGTACCTTGTCAATGCTTTGCTTTAAAATGCTTATCTCAAGACTTGGCCCGAGATGGTTGAGGGTATATGTCCATGCTATGACATCACTGATTTATCCTGTCCTTTGGATGAGACAGCACAAATCTGAAGCCCTATGTCACAGTAGCCAAGTAGATATTAGCAGAATAAAGATCCCTCACTGCTTGTACCTGAGTGCTGATTTTTAAAGGCTTAAAGGCTAAGGCTTTTAAGGCTTTTTTAAAATAAAGGCTAATTTTTCAAGCCTTTTACAGTTCAAGTGCTTGAAACATTTCAAGCATTCAATGATATCCTCATTCAATGTTACGGAGAGATAAAATAACAATAATGGAATCAGAAAAAGAGCATATTTTGTCTGCTCATCTCTGGTTTATGACAGGCATTTGTTAATTCTTCTTATGCCAAAGAATTGTCCAGTTTATCTGGGGAAGACAGGTGTCTTTACCCATCCACTCAGTGATTTGGTTTTCCTTACAAGAAAAGATAGACAACACTTTATAACACTGCATATGTCTGAAAGATGGTTGAATTTATCATTGAAAAAAAAGCGAGTAAGAAATGATTAGATCTAACTTCAGAAAGAATTGAGAGAGCTGCTCATAGCTTCACAATGGAGGACCTACCTTTAGACCGTTAAGCCAAGGTTCAATTCGTGTACCTAGTTTGTCCTATTCTTTGGATGAGATAGTAATACCCAAGGCCCATATCAAAGATTGACTCAGCATTGTAATGACCACTCACTCCATAGGATAAAGTCCATAGAAAAGTTAAAAATTTCTAAAGTCTAATACTTCAGTATTATGACTTATATGTCAGTAATGTTAATAGTGACCTAAGATACTAATATATGACATTCAGAAAAAATGCTCTTCAGATAGAATAACTACTTCTAGTTACTCTACAGAAGAGACCCAGGTTTTGTTCAATATACGTGTCACGTAATATATGTTACCTATTTTCATGGTACTGTGATCATAACCCTGGAAGTTTTCTTTTTGACAGTACACATATATAAACACTTCTGAATGGTTCATCTTCTTAAACAGAAGTGGAAAGATAGAAACATGTTTTGTATCTTTTGTAATCTTTCTAGATATGCAGCATCAGTGGGGGCAAAACATTTTCACACATCAGCAAAGCTGAACAGAGGTATTGAAGAAATGTTCTTAAATTTAAGCAAAGGTAAGTGGAGAATTAGTATTGTAATCTGTGTAATTTATAAAGTTAAAATGATCTTGTTAGACAGTCAGAATATTGATATAAATCAGACATTCTAAAAACTTTCATGAGGTATGTACATTAATATGAAGTAAAGTGAATAATCCGGGCTCTACATTAACTTTTTGGGGTACCTGTCCTGTCGGACAGGCACTTCTAAGAATTACCTGTCTTAGTAATATATCTACCTGTCCGAGTTTTAAGACAAATAAAATCAAAATACAAACCAGGGATAGATTTTGGTAATTTAGGATTGGGGCAAGGGCTCATGTAATTGGGCAATTTAACTGCATTTTGGGTTGTTTTGGGGATTTTTTAAAAATATATAAAGATGCTTAATAATCATTTATAGAAATTGACAGAAAAACATTAAAGCTAAATAAAATTCAAATACCATTATTGAGGATATAATAATCTGTGAATTACCATGTCCCCACCTTCCTAGAAAATTGTCAAAAGTTTAGAGGATAGTCGTGCAATTTTAGGGTATCTTTAAGTTGAAATAATATCACTATATTCTGTTTCGCCAAAACTGTACAAGGATAGAGCACATAACAGTGTATATCTCCTCGAAAAATACGTCAAATACCCCAAACAGCTTTTAACTCTTTCAACACCACAGACCAAAATAGACTGTTCGAGACAATAGAAAAGAGCATACCATTCTGATACTTTGGGTTGAAAGGGGTTAAATAGCTCTGTCGCAAAGCTGCGCTGATCGTCTAGTGCAGTCGATGTAATAATATTCCCAGAATTTTGAAATACAACAACTCTAATAATTGTTGTTTTAAAAAACAGAGTATAGAAGTTTTTTAAAGAAGTGCAAATTTTTTTTGTAGCCAGATTTAAAAATATAAAAATAATATATATAAAATATAAATATTTTGTTTTTAGATAAATTCAGTAATTACCATTATTGCTAATTTCACAAATAAATCAAAAGAGTGTAATTATATCTGTTAAAATTTTATTCATTGAAAGTAAAACATCGTTTTTAGATGGAAACCATTACAATGTATCCTTTACATTGCACTGGTAATGATGTGGAGTGTGGACAGCATTGAAGACATGACAATTGCCTACGACATTTTTCAGTAAATGTGAAGTAAATATCAGCAAGGACTGACATATAAGCCCCCTGAAATGAATATCATATTCATGTAGTTAACCATTTATATCTGCTTGTAAGACAGAACATACGGACAGCGATAATATTTGTTGATAATTCGCCGCGTGTTCGGAAGCTGAGCTTTTCACAGTCCGGGTTACCCACACGTGTTGTTACTTATAATCTGATTCATCTGAGCGCTTAAGCATATGACTGTATTTCTCAAACACGTTGCAGATAGAGATCCCACTGCATTACAGCAATGTTTTCACAGCTATGTTTATGTTAATCATGATGGTATTTATTGTTGTAATAGCGAGATGTTCATTTTTCAGTTTATTACAAAACAATACAGACATACAGACATATTTAAACAATTATCTTTTGAGTTTTGAAAAAGCTACAAGGTATTTTCACATGTTCTGTCGGACAGGTTAGGCAAACTTCTACATGTCCGACAGGCAAATCTACCTGTCCCGGACATTCGTTAATGTCGAGCCCTGATAATGCTACACCATACAGTCCACCAGCATTTAAAACTTAAGTATGTTCACCGTGGAGCCTATGCTATCACTCTTTTGTTGGTGCTCATGTCCACTGTAATATTCAGAAGTCTTATTTCTTAATTATGAATGTCGTACTTAAGCTTTTACTCTTTATGCCTTTATATGCATTGAGGATAGAATATAGTAAGAAGATGTAGCCCTGGTGACCCATATCTTATGCTTGAGTGGATATGTAAAAAAAAAATTATATCAGTCTGTGAAATAAGGTGGGCTTGCTCTACATTTGACATTTTCTTTCCAACATAAAATTATAATCATCATCATTTTGTTTAATTTCAGGTATGATTGAAAAGGCTGCAGATGAAAGTAGAAATTCAAAGGGAGGTAACAATAGAAAAAGTGTTGTAGTTGTGGACGATGCTGAGCCACCATCACAGAACAGTGGAGGTTGTTGTTAACTATCGTGATGTTTTCCTCTTGTTGTTATTAACAGAGCATGAACAAATCTCCTCGGAATTACTTTTGCATAACAATTACTGTTGTAAACAATGGTCCACAGTGAACATGAAGACTTGTTATGTAGCTTGAGTATTTATTTTGATTGTAATATACAGTATATATAATGTCATGTGATAAGTGCGAAATGTATAAGTGCTGGATGTAAGAGATATTTGGGATGATCAAATGGTTGGCTATTTGTCAGTAAGTGCTTGTGTCATGCTGTATATTGATTGGAGGATACTTGTATAAATCAAACATATCGCAGAAACTTTTGTTTACTGTAAGCCCATAGTTTTACAAACAAAAAAATTATGATGTGGAGAGACTGAATGAACAAGAGTGATTGAGCTAGTTTTAATCCTCATATTTGTTTTATCCATTATTGTATCCATAAGGACTTGTAGTGGTTATTTTGCAAACTTGCAGCTACCAGCAGGTTGAGACTGGACATTGTTAAGTTGTAAATTTTGAATTTACTTCATTTTTTGTTGATTTTATGTGGAGACTAACTGTAAATGTTGTCTTCTGTTGATGCAGAGTTACTGTGACATTAAATTGTCAATCTTTAGTGATATACTTACATACATACTTGTGGAGGAATTCATCATACTAATGAAATATTTTTAAAGGTATGAATTCAGCTTATGAGGTCAGATTACAATTTAATTTTATAACACAGTACAGGCATTAAATTCTGGGTTACATTTTACATATTGATTCACTAAACATGATTATTTATCCCAACTAAGGTGTATAGCTAATAATGTAATCAGAATATGAGATATATGAATTAGAAATGATATATTTTTCTGTGCTATTACATTGCTTTTTTGTAAGACAGTTGAGCTTGGTATGATATGGCTAGGTTAGATAGGACATACATGTTCCATTTGACCATGGACTTAACCTTAATCATTATATTATAACATCATATACTCATCTTATAACTGTTTTATATTTTCTTAGATTTTTTTCTCACACTAATGCTTATATGAATTTTTATATTTTGGGGGGGGGGGGGGGNNGGGGGGGGAACAAAAATAACCTACACACAGAGAGTTATATACAACAAAACATATGATAATTTAATAGTACTATGCACAAGTTATTTTCGCCCTAATGCACTTGCAAACAGTTTTGCCCTGTTTTAATTTTCTAATTCTTTTCATGATTCTATTCAATGAATTTACCATTTTTAATTCACCCACTAACGATGAGTACAAAAAGGACAGAAATTTCCCAGTATGCAATATTACCAAAGCTCAGCTGAACTAATGAATAATTGTTATTACTGTAAAAAGACATATTTCATTCAGATGATATGAAGATAACGGGTACTACATACTAAACGGAGAATCTTCGGTTTAAATTTACACTTGTATCTTCTCCAATGTGTATAATGCTGTTTTTAGCCCAGCAGGCAAAGGTCACAAATAGCTGATGTCATTGCTGGTAGACACTATGCCTGTAGACAGAACTTTAATGTGGATAATATCTCTTTGAATATATCTTTTTTCTCTGGAAAAGATGTGGCTTTGATACAGGTGATTCATATATGGACTCCCTATAATTAAGGATTTCATATAGACCCATTGCTTTTGACCTGCGTCCTTTCTGACTTGTGGTTTTTATATGCTTGGTAAAATCATAAAATATGTACATGTATATAAGGATCCCTGTAACTACCTGTTCTTTGAACACAGGCAGTCTCTCAAGCAGATTCTAGTTTAGTCTGAAAATAACTTGGTGGTAAATTGTCATGGTCACTATGGCTACTAACAGAATATGGGTTGATTGAATATAATGACTGAGGAGACAATAAGAGCTGAGGTCTTGTTCATCAGACAGAAAACAATGCAATGGAATATCTGGAGTGTTATTGTGTTGAGGTGTAATGTATTTCATATGAAAAAAAAAACTTAAGAATTATTTACACATGTTATCTGCCATTATCATTTTTTTTTAGTTTTCATGTAAGTTATTAGTTAATTTAAGCTGTATGTGAAATTTACAAAAGTGATTTTGTCAAAATATATGAATCAGTAATATGACTTGATGGGGATTAGTTCTATACAATAGCAATTTTCACCTGTATACTCTTGCAATTTGTTGACAACCTTTGAATTTACAAAATTATATAGGAAATACATAGAATATCTACTTAATCAGATCCCAGCTTGAATCATTCAAGTTCTTCTCATTCTAAATACAGGCTTTATGACTAGAATTCTACCCATTTGAAAATAAACATACAGATTTGAAACATGTAAATTCATTTATGTATATGTTTATTATTGTGATGGCACTCAGAGGGTAGTCGTTTCTGTTTGCTTTTTCACCTGCAGTTTCCATGTTGATTGAAGAAAAGTATGGACACCGATCAAGTCCCATAGGTGGGCCATCATGCGTTATTAAAAGATGTTTCCTTCAAGATTAATATACGGTGGAATAATGCCATGTTTCTTTTGTGTATTCATATTTTATTCATATATAAGAGTAAATGACTAATGTAAAATATATGTTGTATTTTTCTGGTGAAGCGTATGATGCATTATTGATAATTTTTTTGTATCTTTTGAAGGAAAATAAAAACTTGTTTTCTTGACCTCAATGGATTTATTTGCTGTATGTCATCACATCTTTTTATCCATCATTAACATTGTGAAGGAAACTTTACTTCTTTTGTCATTACTGTTCATCTTTCAAATCATAGCTCAGATGAATTTGTGAAGATGCTAAAGGCATCCAGATTATGTATCCATTCATGATATAAGTATAATTTGATGTGAATTGTGTTAGTTATAAAGCATTGAAGAAATGCAAAAATATCATTGTAAGTTCACATCTCAAAGCTTTAATAAAGATAGTGTACCAGTGCATCTAGTTTATATATAAATGTATCAGAAATCTCAATGTTGTAACATATAATTAGTTAACATTGATGACTAATCAATACCTTAAAATGATTATGTTCTCAAGATCTTTCTGGACAAAATATACCAACACCTTGTCTATGTCAGTAAGAGGACAAAATACATGTCGATATGTATTATTCTGATTTCAGTGCCATAGTGTGAAAGGCAAATATAATTGTGCAACTCTTTAAGTAAAAGAAGTAATAACAAAATTCTTGATTTAAGACTAAGCATACAACTTAGCACTATCACTTTACCGAGAGAGTGTTCTATTTTTAGCAGCTTTTAGTTAGGTAGTTAGCTATTTAATTAAAACTCAATCTGGAGTATGCTTCTTTCCAATGTTGTGTTGCATTTTGATCTAAAGAGACCTCATTGAGAGGTCAAATTTTATAACCTTGTTCAGAAACTCTCGCCTATTACAAACTTCTGTTGATGACTTACTGGTATATTTTCTAATTTCGTTGCTCAGAATTTGATTGGTTCCTGACAGGTCACATGATTTGACCTCCTAGGTGGGTTTCAGTAGATCTTAGTTCAACATAACATAGGAGGGGAGCACAATTATGTTTTAATTTTAATAAGATTGCTTATAAGTAGTGGTTTTGATTTATATGTAAATTAGGTCAGGTGTTTTGTCTTATGTGCGGCACATGATGAAGGCCTCACCATATTGTCATGCTTCTGTATAAAACTGGTACAAGTGTCATGCACTCAAGCCAATTTTGATGTCCTGTGGCCCTTTTCTCAACAAATACAATGTATTAAAATTACATTAAATTTTATTTTAATAAAATATTAAAATTATATTAAAATCACTCAATTATAAGTTAGCAATTCTTTAATTTATCATGCACTTAAGACTTACAAGTGTTTTTTATCGTTAGATTCTTTATGAAAAGGGCTACTGAATACTGATTATGAGCCCTTATGTAACATGTCTGAAGGAATGTAGCACTGTCTTTGACATATTGATGAAAAACAGGTACCAGGTACTTAGCTCAATTTAATCAAATTAAATCTTTACCCTCTGTGTACTTCCATTGTATGTCATACAAAGATCTAATAATCCCCACTGAGAGGTCCGTCATCATTTTGAACTTCTCTTTTCTATTATATACTCCAATTGATGAATGGTACATTAAATTTTTGTACCCTGAAATATGATAAGTTCCTGACAGGGTTAAAAGATGTGACCTTTTAACTAGATTTTACCAGATCTTTGTATTACAACATCACATTCATCAGAAAGTTGAATAATTTGGTATAGCCAAGTTAATACAGCAGTAAGAATTCTTATCAAGTCCTGAATAATTTGCAACCATTGTGAATGTTAAACAATTTACACATTGTATTGTGATTACATTATAGTAATATTTTTGGTTAGGGGTTGGGCTGTGACCTTTTTGTTCCTGCGTCATATGTCTACTGCAAAAGTTTTACTTGTGAGCCACTGGCATGTAAGACACTAGATTAGGGGTACACACTTGACACCCTGCAATTACTTACTAGTAAATTTCATTGTGTCCAATATCATGTATCATCTACAGAATTTCCTTACCCCAAAAAGGATTTTACCACTCTCATGTTTTGTAAATCTTTCCCTGGATATCCACCACTTCTTGGGACAAACTTCCAGCTTATTTGCAGTTTTACCTCAAGTAGTGGTGACATTTGCTTTAGAATAAACAGGGGAGATAACTTTTGTTAAGAAGGGGAAGTATAAAAAAAACATGATGTGTTATGATTCTCAGACATGATTCTGTGTCAACAAAGAGGTCTGCTAAGGAAAAAACTCAAATATTTTGTAGTACAATTACTGTATGTGTATTTTCACTTAAACATTTTTTAGGATTTTAGGAGGGGCTACAACATACTAACAATGTACATGTGAATGTGATTGATTGGAATAATTCCATGCCTTGTTATGGTACTTTGTAATGTTTGATACTGATGTGTATTTTGAACCTACTGCTCATTTAATAAACACAGAAATTCATAAACATGTTCATAGTGGTTATGTTTTTTACCATGATATCCAGTAAACTTTGGTTGTCTTGTTGTGTTACATCCCACTCAAGAATCTTTCACTTATATAGAAATGTCACCATATGCTGGTGAAGGGCTATAAACTTTACAGATGCTCCGTGCTATTGACCATTGGGCAGTAACAGTTCTTTTTACTGCTGGCACTTACTGTGTTACTTGTACTGCGACACTGGACCTCTGTTTCCACTGTCTTATTCGAAGAACGGCCTGTAAACCTTTTTATCTCAGCTTTGCTTGGTTACCGTATGTCAAAGTTGCTCCCGTCTTGACAATTCTGTTACTTTTTTAGTCACGAAGAAGCTAGCTTTATGCTGTTATTAAATATGAGCTATTCAGGAAATCCATACTTCACTGTCAAAGTTATGAAAATACAGTGAGACCGCACTGCCCAATTATGCAATGCAATTATGCATAATTTATTCTCAGAATGAAATAGAAAGGTTTGTACAGGTATATAATCATGTTTGCATTTGGAAATTGTATTCATTATAGTGTCATAACATTAGATTTGTTTATTTGTATAAAAGTGTGTGTATGTGTGGAGGGGGGGGGGGGGGCTTGATTGGTAGGCCTACAATTCTTATAATATACAGTGGAATTGGTCTATAACGAAGTCAAAAGGGATTTACTTTTGACTTTGTTATAGGTATCCTTCGTTTTAAGCATCAGAATTTACTACTTAAATAGATGAATAATAATTCTTTTCGGGGATTTTATTCCTCTACGTTATGGCACTGGAATCACCTTAAGCCGATATGTTATAGACCGACTCTACTATACACACAACCTCACATTTACAATCATGATATGTTGTATAAATGAGATTTCCATGGCTTTACTTCTGTGTCATTTGTTAATGGGAGGATAAGTCTTATATTATTCTGAACTTACAATCTTACCAATGCCATATGGCATATTTTAATTACTACTCCATTATCAAAATATAGTTGATACATGTACAGACATATAATTTTGTATTGCAATACAAAGAAAGCATTTAAAATTCTGCTATGATACTGGATTAAACTGTTTTTTAAAGATTTTATATATGTGGTTTGTCAATATTTCACAGACCCACAGGAACAAAATTGAGATTGGGGGGAGTGGTTTTTGAGCACTGAGTAAAGGCAAATATTTTTGGATTCGAAACAATGCATCTTAATAAATAGGCATAATCACTTTCTGATTATATATCTGATTTGATATATAGTAGGCCTTCTTCTCTCTCTCTCATTTGTGAAATGATGAGGGCATATTATCTTGTAATAACAATCTGAACATTATGTCGTTATAATATAATACTTTGTAATTATGAAATGATGTGTCGTTATAACGATATGACATGTCATTATAAGACTGATCTGAACTATCTTGTCATTACAAAATATATGTTGTAATAACAACATTTTTTAAAAATCTATGTCGCATGTATCTGCTTCCATCCATAGGCTACCAAAGGCAGATATGTAGGCCCTATGTATAAACAAGAGACCAATGAGCCACATCACTCACCTGAGCATTTTGTTTCACAGAAGAGCAGAAATTTGGAATTTACAATGTGTCACTTAACTGAAAGGTATGGACAAAGATTAAACTGTCATCTTCAAATACCAAACCTGTACATAAACTTTCCTTGAGAAGTAGATTTTTAAAGGTACATGTACAGTGGAATCTTGAAAACTCGAACGTCGATCTCTAGAAGTTGTCTATTTCTCGAAGTAAAACGACGGTCCCGATTTTTTCCTTGATAAATTAACCAAATTTAGTCTTGATCTTTCGAATGTCGACGGCGAAATTTTCGATCTCTCGAATAAATTTTCAAAATCCAATGCTTGTGAAATATCATCTCAATCTTTTGAAATGTGAATTTTTGGCAGACATTGTAGTGTCACAAGTGTTTATTTAGTAAATAAAGGTGACGACATTGGTAAAATATTACAGAATATTTACCAAGATAATGAGTGATGAGAACATTGTCCAGGAAAGGGAGTGAAATAGAGGGCTTGGGCGGCGGAATAGCGTTTAAAGCAGGAGAGTAGTTGTATTTTTGAAAACTCTAAGTCTCGAAAACTCAAAGTTTATCAGAGGCCCCGAGCACTTCGAGTTTTCGAGATTCAACTGCATTTCTTTATATAAACCTTTGTTAAACTTTTGCATCCTATTGTGGCCCCATCTTGACCCCAGCAGCCACCATTTGAATTAAAACTTAAATTTACACTCAATCAGGATTCATTCACATAAGTTAAATGATTTTTGGTCCTGTGGTTCTTGAGAAGAAGATTTTTCAAGACATCCACCCAATTTTTAATGATCCCAATTATCTCCCCTTTGATAAGAGCCTGACTCTTCAAATGAACAAACTTTTGTGCCATTTAGTTTGGTTGAAATTGGCCCAGTGGTTCTGGAGAAGAAGATGAAAATATGAAAAGTTTACGATTATGACAACAACAGACAAGGGACAAATTTTGGTCACAAAAGGTCACTTGAGCCTTTGGCTCCCCCTGCTCCAGATGTTGTGGTAGTTAGAGTCAAGATACCCATGGTGCTCCCCGATGGGGCTTCACCAGGAACGCCCTGCTCCTGCCAGTGTGGAAGTAGCAGTTGATACCCAAGGTGCTGCCTGATGGGGTGGCAGCATGGTCCCCCTGCTCTGGACGGTGTGGTAGTCGCATTGGATACTCATGGTGCTCCCCCATAGGGCGGCACTGGGGTCCCCCTGTTCTGGACGGTTGTGGAAGTCGTAGTGGATACCAACAGTGCTCCCTGATGGGACTGCCCCATCGGGGAATACCATGGATATCTACTGCGACTACCACACAGGCTGGAGCAGGTGAACCCCGGTGCTGCCCCATCTGGAAGCACTGTTGGTATGGTCTGGTCTGGTAGTCGTAGTAGATACCCACGGTGCTCCCTGAAGGGGGGCACTTAATTCAGGGGTCCCCCTGCTCCGGACAATGTGGTAGTTGCAGTGGATACACATGGTACTCCTTGATAGAGTGGGTCTGTACGGTTGTGGTAGTTGCAATGGATACCCACCGTGCTCCCTGATGGGGCGACAACCTGGTCCCCCTGCTCCACATGGTGTGGTAGTCGCCAGTGGATACCCACACTGCCACAGTGCTCTCCAATGGGGTGGTTACCCAATGTGCTCCCTGATGGGAAGGTAATGGGGGTCCTCCTGCTTCGGACAGTGTGGTAGTCCGAGTGAATACCCAGAGTGCTCCTTGATTATGCGGCACCAGGGTCCCCCTGCTCTGGACTTTGTGATAGTCGCAGCGGACACCAACGGTGCTCCCAGATGGGATAGCAGCAGGGTCTCCCTGCTCTGGACTATGTGGTAGTTGCTGTGGATACCCTAGGTTCTCGACCTGGATGGCGCACGGGGGTCCCCTGATCCAGACTGTGGGGAAGTCGGAGTGGATACCCACGGTGCTCCCTGATGGGACTGCCCCATTGGGGA
>JACSZP010028519.1:4005-20003 GCA_016161895.1 Pinna nobilis
GGAAAGTGCCATTCCTTTTCAAATATTTTCACTACAAGAATTATTGAATGACAACATATGCTGTGAAGCACGGTGGTTCCGTTACAGAATGTCCAGGTTTGGACTAAAGGTCAACGGTTTAGAATTCGGCGGGGAACTAGCCTTCCACAAACTTAGGATGAGACCATTAATATCGAAACTTTTAATATCGAGGCAGATGTTTTAGGAAGGCATTTTCATGTGAACCCCATCCTCCCTCCATCGTTCTTGGTCATGAGTACCTATCGCGAGAAAAAAAGTGAAACTTTGCACAGATTTTCGGTTACACGTTCATTTGAGTGAAAGAACGGAAGCCGGTACGTGCCACGAAGGAAAAATCATAATACATGTACATTCATATGTCTTGTTATTACAAGATACGTATCTTATTAACGATATATATGTCGTAATAACAGCATCTTTTTTCTATGTGGCACTTACCAGCTTCCGTATGAAAGATTATCGGTTGGGAGAAAAAGTTAAAACAAAGATGAAAAGGTAATACGACCCGAATGGTATATATTGTGTAAAAAAGATAAAACCGAAAGAAAAGTAGGTGCAATGGAGAAATTTGTGGACTGAAAATTTTGTGTGAACAAGATGTAATTATCACATAAGATGTTTTAAATTATTCATGTTACAATCAAATAGCAGCTGTACTAACTGGTAAATTATATTGTAAGACAACACGTGTCGATAAAATCTGAGCGGTGGAAACAGATTTTAAAACCATCGCCGCGTAGAAAATGGATAGCAGGCAAGTAAGCCTGTTCTCAAGTTGCACATAACATTTCTGTTGTCAGTGTTTTCTATCAATATACATTGATATATGATCTTTTATCTGCAGATTTGATGATAAAGAAATGGATCCTCAAACTAACATATTATTCCACGATCAATTTGGAAATATCATATTTCCATCCTTTCTATCGGTTTTGAATAAAAGTAATCACTTATGCCGCGACAATGTGGAGTCAAACAATGCTTGATAATTAAATAAGAATTGTTTCAAAAATGCTACCACTTTAACCCAGTAAATACAAAATTACACGCTATCACCTACGCGGGCACCAGAACTTGTACTTTTTCTGGTATCAAATATTTCTTGTTATTTTTCGTGTTGTGATCTCTTTTAAAACCGGAAACGATTTTAGGAACAAAGTTGCTAAGACATTGACATAACTCTCTGATGGCATGAGTCGGAGGTGTCAGGCTATTAATTAATTATCATATCTCTCGTTCTCTCTGTCTGTCTGTCTCTTTCTCTACCCATCGATTATCTATCTATCTATCGATCCATCGATCCATCCATCTATCTATCTATCTATCTATCTATCTATCTATCTATCTATACTAATTGACTGAAGATCTCCTTTTCTTTTAAACATTCATAATATGCTATCAACACTGATATGATTTGGAACACCGACCAATTTCAGTTGACATAAGCCACATGCCCCCCCCCCCCCCAAATGGCTTGGAAAGTAACATGTATAGCATTTGATCAATCAAACCGTAATTCGTAGCGTAGACAGTAGTAAATAGTTTAACAGTGTCTGCTTTTTATTGTACCTCTGTATTTTTTTTTTTTTTATTCGTAACTACGATAGTTTTATGGTCATTACGGGAAACTTATCAAACAATATGTTGTTCCTCTTTCATATGCTATTTCGGAGTCCCTGGCCATTCATACTAGTCATGGTTCGAGATTAAACGTTCGTCAGAAACAAACTTCCGGGGAAGTTAGGTGATACTCTGCGGCACGACCGTTTTTAGGTACTACCTTAAGTTAGTCAGAATAAGGGCACACGGCATTTTCAACCAACATAAACATTTTCTTTTGTTAGTCAGATTGAGGGCACACGGCATTTTCAACCGAAATCAACATTTTCTAAACTCGTAGAGTGTCAGTTGAACATTTTCGACGTGTTGTATGCCAAGAGGAAACGCAGATTCCTTCCTGACATCTGCTTCCATTCTCGTGAAGAATTTGCAGTTGTTTTCCACGATACAACCGTTGTTATTCTAAACATGTTATCTATTAGGACCTTGAGTTTCGAAAATCAACTGATTATCCCTCAATTTTATTTTTAAAGACCTCCCGGATATTCTCTGCACCTCCTATACGTTTTACATGTTTGACTGAAAGAAGAAAAAAACGCTTTTAACGAAAAATGATTCTTCAATTGTAAATGTCTGTTTATAATCTTCTACGCATAAATGGTCAAAAAGGTATGTGATATGTCTCAAACCTATGGTCAGTCAAACTACAAAATAGTAAAATCGATGATGTACTATATACGCCTCATAATCCTACACTAAGCACCGGCCGTATTCGTACATACGTATTTCTTGTTAGAAACTTTAACCTTTAGTAGAAATAATAGTCGCGTAATTAATTTTAATCAAGTACGAATTTTGTTAAAGTAATTAAATGTCATCTGTTAGAATTCCGTAATCTGATTGGTTGAGATTCATTCGACCACTTTGAATATCACTTGCTTGTTTTACAAAGATACAGAAGCCAGTGTGATATTTAAAAAAATCACATGCGCCAACATGTGCATGCGCACATTATACGTCATCAGATTGGTGGTTATGAGGGTGTAGGCCTTCGTCAACAAGCTCGTACTAGTAAACCTGTCTGCTCTAAATGATTGTCGATTAAAATTATGTAATTCCGAGTGGTAAAAAATTAAAACAAAACTAAAATATGACTCGGCATAATAAAATCAGAAATTATATTCAGGAGAAGGTAATATTGCATACTTTCATCCCACAGAAAACTTTGTAAACCTCGCCTTCGCAATTCTCAATTGCAACAATGCTTCATCGGGTGAAAATATGGAATTTTATCCTCTCAGGATTGTAATATTAATATAGTATAAAATGAAAGTAACGATTACTGGTAACAAAGGCATCATGCGATACATCGCTTTAACCGATCATCATTGAATATTAGGAGTGTTTCACCAAGAAAAAAGGTAGGTAGCGAACAGTGATCAATTTCATAATTCTGAGAGTAAATAAGATAAATATAAAGAGTGAGACAAACAGAGATGGGATCAGGTGCCCAGGAGGGATTAGCATCCTCTCTTGACCGTTCAAAGCCGTTGAGAACCCTATATCAGGAACAAGTTATAACTTTATTCATTTTACAACGATTAATAAACAAAATATTTCAATTGATATCAATGCTTCTCGATGGCTCTGATTTCGGCGTGCGGGGCCCTTACTGTGGATGGAAATCAGAGTATCAGGAGAAAACCACTGCCACTTTCACCAATGGCACACGGGGTTTGATCTTTGGATTTGACAGGGGGAAATGTGAGGAGGCATGTTTGTCGCCAATTTGGACACGTGACATTTTTCGAGGTACCCCGGTTTCCTCTAACATCATCACCCCCTCCCTCCCTCCACACCGTGCACGGCAACATTGTGGCCAACGAGAGGCACTGATTTAAGTACATATATATTTTTGTTAATCGTTGTAAAGAAATAAAGTTTTTATTTTGAAACGTGTCATTGGAATAATCACTGACTGATACAGATAAAACGCATTTTATTTCAATCGTTGGAGTCTTACAATCAAAGAGATATTGGTGCATATAAATGATGATTTTCACTGCATTGGAAATCGAGCGAATATTCGAGACATGACATAAATGAGTTATATACAATATCCATAGACGAGGTCCTGCATCACAACAGGTGTTGGCATGTTAAAGAACCCTCCATACTCTATGGCCATAAGTGCCGAGCATAGGCAAAATTGGTTGCCCTTCACCGGCACACGGTGACGTTTCCATATGAGTGAAATATTCTTGAGGTGGACGTTAAACAACAATAAAACCAACCAATAACCATGGATTCATGCTGTTTCCGGTCATCGTTGAATTGAAATTGACAGGGAAAGTTCAGTATTTTGTGCTTCATTTTGAATTGTACTGGGGTTCCTCTCATAGATTTTTTTCAAAAAATGTGTTGTGCTTAGCTTCGAGTCGGAAATAGAATAAATTAATGAAAAAAAAAATTCAAAAAAGGAAAAAAAAAGAATTTTAAAAAAAGTGCTTCAAATAATAGGCCACATTTTTTCAAACCTTTTTCGAGGTAGTCTAAAACACCATTCCTATAGAGCTAGAATTCGGTAAAATACCACTGAACTATGGAGACTGTAGCCTATAAAGAACTTTGGGTTTTCTCGCATTTTATAAAAGAGAAAATTTCTATAATTAGAACACTCCCATTTGTCACGATAATCTTTTGTCAGATGTGTCGCACTGTACTTTCTATATTGAATTTGAATTCCCTATCAAAGCCATGGACAATCCTATGCTAACCTTGATCGAATGCAGCGCTTAATGTATTGATGTTGCACGAATTTTTAGATCGAAATAGTTAGATCCTGGAGCATGTGTTAACAAAGCCCCTGAACTGCTTATTACGTTGTTGAGACAGTTTTTATGATTGACAATATTGAATTGGGTAGAGATGCAATTGAACGATTTCAGAAATGCTTACGTACAATCTGCTCAAGTAATTTTACAATATTCGATGCTTCGTGTCAAGTGAAGGCATTTCTCGTGTAATACATTTGTAAGTCCGAGGGGAAAATTCTACTTCTGATATTGGATTTGTTAGAAAGACATATATACGGTTTCTGATTTGCTTACATGAAACCTTGCTACGTTCCATTCATTCCAAAATGACTATGAACATGAAAATCACAAAGTTCAATTTATCATCCGCTAGAATAATCAACCGACACAATATAAAGTGGGGGGAGGGGGGAGGAGGTGAAATAGGCGATATCAAGGGCATTCCAAATTCAATAGGTAAACGACAGACAATACCGTGGCAAAAACAAAAAAAGGGGACAACAGTACAAAAAAAAATACACGTATGCACTTATAACTAAAAATAAAGTAACACGAACCCCACTGAAACCGGGGATTAGTTCAGGTACTCCGGAAGGGTAAGCAACTCCTGCTCCATGCGCGGCACCAGTCGTTTCACATATTTTCGAATAAGTTACGATCGGTGATGGTCATTAACGATAAAAAGAGGCGGGGTGGGGGACTGTGTAGGCGACAAGGGGAACATATCCCTCATCATCTGCTTTTTTTACCGTATTGATCAACCAGGCCATGATGACACGCCGTGTCACATATCATCGAATACGGGTGAATATAGGAAAAATATGGACCTCTGAACATCGAAGGAGTGGGACCAGGTGCCTTTGCGAAGCTAGCTTCCGCTGCTGAGCTCTCCTCACCTGCCTTGAGTTTACAGAAATTAGTTATTGATTGGTATAGACAATTCAACGATCATAACCGAACAAGTAATTCAACGTTCCTTTCGGTGAAATTTCGTAATAAGCAACGTGAATTATTTAGGACTTGTCATTCAAATTTTGAAAGAGTGTCAAATGCCCTTTACCGAACTAATGCCTCTACCACTCTGAATTGCAAAATGGCGCAAGAATCTTTTCAAAAGTGAGTAATTTACACTCAGATTCCATGTCAAACACGAGGAAGATGGTTTATTATGAATAAATATAATATATAAGTTGCACATTTATAAATCAGAAATTTGAAAAAGAAATATCAGATTTATCTTTTTTTCCACCTAAGCACGTGTCAATGTACATCCTTTGTTGGGCCTCCGTGACCGAGTGGTTAGCGTGCTCGACTGCGAATCGAAAATTCTGAGTTCGAGCCGCGTAACGCCACTCTGCGGTTGGCCGTCCCTGTCTTTCGGATGAGACAGTCAAAACCGAGGTCCCGTGTCACAGTAGGTGTTGGCACGTTAAAGAACCATCCCTACTCTACGGCCAGCAGTGCCGAGCATAGGCAAAATTTGTAGCCTTTCACCGGCACACAGTGACGTCTCCATATGAGTGAAATATTTTTGAGTGGGACGTTAAACAACAATACCATACCATACATCCTTTGTACATTCTCACCTGTTTTTGTAACCCGCTGAATTAAAAAACTACCTGGTTTATGTGACCTTATTGTTTTCCAAGATGGCTATTTTAAAAGGTACCTGAATTAAGAGACCACCTGTCAAATGTGACATTGTTAACTACGTAATCAGAATCGGTAATATGTAATATCACTGAACATCATTGCATTTATTTCAAAAAACATAATCAAGTTATAATGCTATCACGTGTTTTCAACTGCTAATACATATTTTACATTAGTAGCTGAACAAATAGTTGAAGTCTGAATCGCCCTTTCTTAGCATATAAATCTGTAGCAAGTTTGAGATCTGGTGACCGCAGATATTTGGTGTATGTTTGCGTGAATAATGTGACTGACGATTTGCGAGAGTAGTTTTCAATATAATCTTAAGATATTATTGCTTTACCAAAATGAGTAAGATTGTATCTAAAACGATTCTGGTACGTTGCAAACTTATCTTCATCAAGAAACCTTAAGCATTGAAATTTATGCACTTTTATTGAAAGTTTTTCTGGTTTTAATGCATTGTCACGAAATTTTTTTTATTCAATAATGAATGTGAGTGATACAAGTGAACCCAGACAAAATAATGGTCCTCGCTGACGGTTAATTTTTAGCCAAAACACGCACCGTGTAATCCGTATATTTAAAAACAAATAAAACACCTAGCTATACGGCTACTCTTGTTCATGACGACTTTTTGTAATCATCAATAAAGAAAATGGGGTGTTTGCGGTGATTTTATGTTTGATTCCGATGCAAACACTGTTTGTTTGATTAGCATGGATTGCCTATTCTGTATAAATTGGAATTGTAAATCTTCTGTTGTGATGGGTTTGGGAGACGGCAGGGCATAATAGATCGTTAGGCAAATGTCACGACTCTTGGTTTTATTCGCCACTGTCTAGTGTGTATTTGATTTATGTGTTATGAAATACTATGATAAATATCGCTCTAACATTCAATTCTTATCCGAGAAGTTGCTTAAGGTCATACAGATAATAGGATTATACTTAAGTATACACATAAGAAGCTGATGCCTGAGAGAATACAACATAATATATCATATGAGTAAAAGATGTGAAACATGTATGCATGAAATTGGATATAGTATTGCTGATCCAGGATATTATATAATATCTATTACTAAAAAAAAACTTAATGAAAAAAAAAACCGAAAACAATTTTTAAAAAACAAAAAATTATAAATTAACAAAAAAAAAAAAAAAAAAAAAATAATAATAATAAAATAAAAAGAAAGGAAAAGAAATCACAAAAACAAATCAAAATAAAAACAAACATTAAAAATACCGGATCGAGATACGTTTTATGCCCTTTCTTTTCATACAATAATGGATGCGTTAAGAAAAACTCGATTCACAGATTTGGACAGTAACTATGTTTCAATATTAGCTAAGCTTGTATCAGCTTGAAGTTGCTAATAAATTCTCGATAAAATAAAATAACTTAACAAATAACTCAACAAGTACAACATTTGGCCAAACGAGTTTGAGTTTAATTTAAAGCTATAAGGCTAATATGTTAAAACTAGTCTATTTTGTCTAATGACTACAAATAATCTAGAAATGACTTAAATAGCAAAATATAGTCACTAAAATGGCACAACCCCCAAATTGTAAGTGATATAAGGTATGACGCTTTAAGTTAATTTCATTCAAAAAGGCTAACTTCAATTTCAATATCATGCGTGACCTCCACTATCATGGGTGACGGCAAGGCAATGTCTGCCGAAGCTACGGATAATGATTCTTTGGAAATGTTACGCATTCCCTTCGACAAAGCAGTTTCTAATTCAGGCATTAAAGATAGATGGAGATGTCGCTACTCAATCTGTCTTTTCTGTAAGTCGAGGAATAATTTGCAAATATGCAAGGATTTTTTTTCATTCTACAATGTTCAATATTGTCTAATNNTTTTATTAGAATTGATTAAAGTTTCACTTGTGAATTTTCCAATTATGCAGAAAAAGCGATTCAATGTCTTCATTTTGAATCGATTGTAAGGATTACTCCGAGGGAATAATGAAAATGAAATACTATTGTTAAATATGACACGGCTCAGATTCCATTTGAAAACGATTGGGGGTGGTACTCTACACATTCCTGGTGGTCAAAATATACCGAAAAACAGGTTCTCGTCACAATGACTTTCATTTTGGGGCCAAGTGACTTTCAGACAAGAATTATAGCCAAGGATTTCTTCGTGATCGAGTACAAACGTAATCTTTAAAGTTTTGTGGTCGTTACAACATGATATTTCTGTTATATGATGTTTAATATTGTGATTTGAGTCATATCTTATTCATTCAAAATATCGGGGATGCGTTCAAACGAAGCTGCTACAAACTGATGTGTAGGAAGAGCCCGACCTCAAGCGAGGAAAATATTGCTCTGTAATATAATTCCCTCCTGTATATAAGAAATTATATTTGGGTTAGCATTATAATTGGATATTTTATTTATAAAATAATCATAATTTAAAAAAAAAGGTGCAATGATGAAATAGCTGTAGGTCTAAATGACAACATGTCAAACATGATCATATAACAAGGTAGATATATGATGTATAACACTAAATACTAAATATACTAATACATAACACAATACAGTTCTATTATTTATGTATAATTATGGATAGTAACTATAAAGAGCAAAATATCTGAGCACCCCTTAAAAAACAAAAAATAACCCTTAAAAACAAAAAACAAACTGATGTGCATAGCTGAAAAAAGGAACGACGATATAGCCGCTGCAAACGAAAGACGTTGTCTCTTCTTCATGCTGACTTTGTGGCCAAACCATTCAAGGAAAGACGTATTAGAATCATTTAAATCGTTTCCTCGCGTCTACGACATTGAACGTATCCCGGATATGACAGTATTCTGTGTAGAATTTGCCTAATATGACAACATTCGGGCCAATAATCCGCATGCTTCACCTTCCGGACGACATTTCAAGGAAACAAGTTTTTCAGATTGCCTTGCACATTATGAACTGTATGTATAAGTTATCCGGACGCTTCATTTATCCGGACAATTTGCTTGGGAACGAAATTGTCCGGATTAATGAGGCTCCACTTTATACAAGAACTTTAGATCGATATGGAATAGGTGTTTTTTATTTATCTAATATTATCATTTTTTTCTTTTATCTCGTAAGGGCTACTATATTACTTTTCTGGGCACCTGATCTGACTGCTTCCGGGGTTCAATTTCGTTCCCAAGGGCATATTTTGGGCTCTTTATTAGTGTGTTTGACTTCTTATTGCAGGGCGGTGACTCAAAACCGAGTGCCCGTGTCACAACATATGTCAGCATGTACAATAACACTTGCTGTCCTGTGTTTATTATTAGTGGACAAAAAATGGAAGTATTCTTGAGTAAGACGTTAAACAACGAAACTACCAATCGAATTCTTTCCCTAATCGTCAAATATTGAATAGATTATTCTTTTCGAAGCATCTTACATTCAGCAGTAATTTCACCGCCCGAGTAAGTGTCTTTTCGCTCATCCATTCTCAAGACTGAAAAGTATTGTATATCCCAATGAATATTGGGGTACACCTATGGAGGTTAATTTGTCACCACAGTCACGTACAGTTGTTAAAATGACACTTTGTTATATTTAAACAGAAAAGTACTCATAACAGCAGAATTAGTTCATTTACAATTTTAAAGACATTAAGAACACGTGTGAGAACACCAAGAAAATCCTAATGCATCGTAATATCGTATCTTAATCACCTATTACTATCATCTGCGATTGCGCCGAAGCTTGCCTTTGTCGGAACGCAATTTCACCATTTATACCTTTAGCGGCAGATGAAAAAAACCAAACAAACAAAAACAAACAAAAACGGACAAAAAACACAGACACAAGTGGCGCTCTCAACAAGTCCTGTTTTGATATTATTTTTTAGAAATTTTTCTTCCTTGTTTATGGGATAAACAGAATTGAGACCTATGCTGAAACGTAATTGAGTTGTTATCGTATAGATCATGTTGGGACATTTTATACATAAACGCCTTTACTAACACTTTGCATTTTGCTGCAGACATTTTGACGATCCACAGATCTATGGTTGAATTAATTACGATCGCATTAGTCTTCTTCATTGCCATTACTGACGCTCGAGTGACAATGATATATGATGTTTCATTTGAGCAAAAGCACAACTTTTAGCTTTCAAATAAACTAAAGTCCGAATTATCAATAACCATACTTCAAAATAAGCTTATGATTCAAGCGTTACTTTGAAATGAAATAAAACACTGCTCAGAACTGCTATGTTTCAACCCTTGATTGGGATTTCTCTATCACATATGGAAATCTATAATGGAGTTCTTCACTATTGCATGCACCGGTGATAGGACACTTATTTTCCACTCAATTTTATTTTTATTCCGTAAGGCAGGAGTAGCCTCCCTTGTTTAAGAAAATGTCATTATCAGCGCCGTCGTGGCCAAGTAGTAAGCGTATTCTACTTTAAAAATCTAGGGGTCTAGGGTTCGAANNCTTAGTCAATTTTCAAGTTTTATGGTGCCCAACTCCGAGCTGAGGTAGCATTTGTAACCCTTCACCAGCACACGATGAAGTCGCCATATCAATGAAAAATTCGGGAGTTGAATGTTAATAACAATTCAACCAACCAATCATTAGATAAACATCACCATATGTTTAACTTGTTCCCCGTATCGGTCATCGATCACATTTCAAGTGTTCAACAACGTAATTGTGTGACGTCACCTGACTCCCAGAATTAAACGTTCATCAGAGAAAAATGCCCTGACATTACGTATAACGTGTGAAATGAAAACGCCAGGGACAGCTCAGATTTGATATTACTACTCAGACTTAAATAATAATGAAGAAGTGCCAAAGGATATTCGAAAATCCCAGTCCAAAAAATATAAACAATTAGAATAACAAAGGTACAATGGCGGAAAACAAATGCAAATCCTTAACGGGATGGGAACGGTAATGGAATGAAATGTAAAAATGAAAATACATATAACAATTTCAAAAGCTGTTTACGATGTACACTCAATTGCATCGTTATTAGAACACCTTGAACTTCAACTGTTTTCCTCTTCAAAGACGAAGCTATTGAAATGCAGCTGCAAAATGTAAATGTTATGTAATGAGCTCAGTTAAGAAGCTTTTTTGTTACGGTTGTCTGATTCATAAAATTTGCAAGGGATTGTAGGTGCTTGAAGACTCGTTTTTAGAATATAAGCCAATTAAGTTAATTGCAGACCTTTAATACGACACGTTAGTCTCTTTTTCAGCTATGGTATTGTTTGCATAACACTGCGTTCTAATAGCTAGCAAGGATATCATTTAAATTGTTGTCGTTCAGCTCAACCATGTTTGCGGGACATGGTCTTATGGGAATCTTTTTTTCATCTGGGTACAGGTGAATAAGTGTTGCATTGAATTATGAGGAGCATGTTTATTTTTGCTTTTACTGGCATCGAGGTATCGGTATTATAATCTGATAATCTAATAGTCGTTGAATAAGGGGTAATGCGTCAATCTAATGCCGCCCATCTTTTCTCAATAACGACCATTACCGGATGGCACTTATTCCCGAGTTTGAGAATGACGGGTGTCGCACGTGAAACAGGAGCTGATTATCTATCCAGATCATCTGAACTATCCCAAAAAGGTGTTTTTCTTTTATATTCATGTGTTATGATATTTATCATTGATTAGTCATCTATTGTTTATAGACGTGCACTCAGGTGTCCAATAGCAGAACGCACCCTTGCTGATTGTGGTATCTAAACCACTGGATCATTATCATTGCAAATTTGGTCGGTGTTGACAAATGTCGTTATCCTCTTTTCATATATTTTCTTTTAATTTGAAAACTTTCGAAAAGAGAGAAAAATCTCTCCCGATTTTTGAGGTGTTGTCTATTGTTGTGTGTTTGGCTTATCGCTCGAGAATCGTTCACTAAATTGTTGACGTTAAAGACTTCCGTCTTTACGCTACATAATTTGCACAATGCTCAGTACTTAGCTATTTAGCGGAGATGGGCTGCTTAACTGTCAATCAGGGGTCGCTGTGGCCTTGTGGTTAGCGTGTTTGACTTCGAATGGAGAGGTCAGAGCCCAAGCAACGGTGAGGCTAGTCGTCCCTGTCTTTCGGATGAGACAGTTAAAACCGAAGTCCCGTATCACAGTAGGTGTTGTCACGTTAAAGAGCTCTCCCTGCGCCGCGGTCATGGATGACGAGCACAGGAAAAATTGTCCCCCTTCACAGGTACACGGTGACGTCTCCATATAAGTCAAATATTCCTGAGCAGGACGTTAAACAACAATACAACTTCAACAACAAGTGAAAATCTGACTCACTAGAGTGGAACCTTGGTATCAAGAACACCTATGTGACTGGATGAAATTGACCTGATCAGTGATATGGTCTCTCCAATAAGGCTTCAATAGCTAAGAATATTGATGAACAGACTGAATTTTCATGTTATATATCGCGAGGTTCTCTCTTCAATGAGGTCGTCTTTAGGTGAGGTGCGACTTTATAATAATATTACTAGAGTTTTTGTTTGTCTGATCAAAGTGAAAGCTCCGGTTCCGATGAGACCTAAATCCTAGTTTTAAGTGAATTGACTCATACCCTAGTTAAAAGTATAGTTTCTCAAGTTGCAGCACATGGGTCTAGATGTGTGAAAGGTGGTCTGGAGAAAATATTTCAAAGAAACTGGGCAACTATTATCTACCATATATGATGAGTATAAGGCTTAAGGTGAGGAAAAACAGAAATCTTGAGTTCGCTCGTTCTATTTTCTTGCCTGATATACAACATTCATATTCGTGTGATATTAATTGAAAATGTACAAATTATTCAATAGCCTTGCTAGTTACAGATGGTAGTAAAACAAAGGCAATTAACCAAAGGAGAATATTTGTCACGGAGAAACAATGGAGTGATGACAACACATCAAATTTTATTTGTTGAATCAAAGTCAGTTGGGCGTTTGCAAGCGTTACAGTAAGGTCTTTGATTAAATGTCAAAGTTATTTCGACACTTCACTGGGACACTGTGTCATTACCGACAGGACAGCGTGTTGTCAATTAAAAGAACAAATATAATGATAGTAGAAATACTTGAATAATACCATTTATCAAAACCGTCACAATTCGAAATGAAATGGCAATTCAAATAGCCGGGAGTTGTGCGCAATTATTGATTTTTTTTAATACAAGTATGCAATTGTAGGGGGTAAAGAAAAAAAATGTTACGTAACATAGGCTCGTGGTGTGTTTAATTGGTAACCGTATGCACGCATATAGATTAAAAGTTATCTTTTGTCTATCTTATCAATTTTGCTACCTGTTGCACCTGTCGTTTTTAAATTAAATTGAGCTAATATGGTTTTAATTTCAAACTAGCTAGGAGTGGAACAATAAACGTAATTATACAAAACATCACATATATCGATGTATTGAAATATATTTACATTGGAGTCCCATTAATCAAGACGCCAATAATCCGCATGCTTCAACATCCAGACTGAAGTTTTTGGGAACATTTCTTTTTCATATTGCATTGGCTATTATGATAGGTTCGTTTCAGTAACTCTGACGCTTTTTTTATCAGGGAGATTTGCTTGGGAACTAAAATGTCCGGTTTAATGAGTCTCGATTGTATATATTGCTTTATTCTCAGTGTTGTGGTCACGCAGTGTCATACTTATATCCTTGAATCAATAAAATCGACTTTTAGACTTTCTTTTTTTTTTTTTTTTTTTTGGTTGACATCGCTACGATTTGTTCAGGTAAAACTGAAATGATGAAATCACTAATATAAGACAAACGCATTATATATACTAAATCTGAGCAAACTATCGGGGTTAAACGCCATATATCCCATTATGCTGTTTACAGAGGACACACTACTATAAGTAAGACGATCTTACCATTTCCGATTCCCCCTGGTTTAAAATCTAGATTTCTAGTAGTTTCAATGTTAGATATTTTGCTCAACCATCTAAGTGCTACATTTACCACAACGACCCTCAATACGTCTGAAACGCCTCCGATTGTTTAGAAAATATTTTAAGAACACATTAACCATTAAATGAGATACCACATTACATCATGTGAAATTACATAATCACAGATTATTTTTATAATAAACCAGACAGCCGTGGACAAAAGATGCTTATTTAATATGTAACTCCTGTCTGTCCATCTCTATTTTCGCTATTATTTATATCAGATGTTCGACGGTAGCGTTATATTGCAAATCAATTTAAAATTCCCGAGGGTAGATATTTCACTTTACACATCAAGTTACTTTTAAAAATTTTAAGCTATTATCAACGTTAATAAAACATTATATTCCATTTTCAAAATTCATTACATTGTGATGTAAATTGTAATGGGTCCTTTTCAGCGTTCTCTTGTTCAAGGGGATTTTTCAGAAGTCATAAAAATTTACTAAAAAAGTTGAAATGAAAACAACAGCACAGAAACTCTACAAAGATTATAGACAAAAATAATTAATGTTTTCCCATTAGGAATGATTAAAGGAAAGTTTATATTTCCCCTCGAAACGACACTTTTTATTTATCAATGTGGCGTCAAATTGAGGATAGAAAATGTTTGAAAGTCAAAAACGGCAAGGACTGGCCTTCTCTAAAGTAATCGGACTTATATGATTTTAAACAGAAAACACAGTGAGAAAACAATGATAGAATACCGTTAGAAAAGTTATTAAAGAAACATGGCGACATTTTCCCCTGTTTTAAACAATGTGCCTATCAGTTACGATATCTTAGTCCAATAATTATTCATTCCGTTAGAATCCGGTAATCTGACTGGTTGATGGCCAGACGAAAATTTTGAATATCTGCCGCTTATTTTACAAAAAAAAATTTTAAAAAAATGTTACATGCGCTTAAGTTTAAGTGCGCATATCATACGTCATCAACTTTTAGTGTGTAATTACGAATGATATAATGGAGAACAGAAGATGAGTATGTCACTCGGTATAATAAAATATATATAAAATTTAAAAAAAGGTACATTGTAATTGTGTAAACTACAATAAAGTCATTTCATAGAATTATGACGATCCGGGAAAATCTAAAAAGGGGCGGAACTTTCTGCAAGTGCCCTAGGGCGAAAATAAACACGGGCGAAAATAACCCTTAAACAGTAATGCATTTTTTACCCCTAGGAAAGCATTCCTCCTTTGTTTCCTCAGGTTGGGAATGTGCAATATGTTATATTAATTTTTATAAGCGGATATAAATACTATGATATGCACAAGCATTGAAACTAACATACAATCACACATTCACACACGTACGCATATTGACGTGAATGTTGAGGCTCATATATTCGTATAAATCTCATATTATTCATACATTAATACAAATATCAAGTGAGTTTGTCCTTAATTCTACGGTCGTTACAATGTTCCGGTTTGCCGATACGACCTATCAATTAGGCAAATACTGCCTCTCGCGTTTTATTGGCGTTGTTAGACCGTTCTTTACACACTTATTTTGACAACGGATTACACCGTTTGCCTGATCAAGAAATGAGGCTCACGGCGGGTGTGACCGGTCAACAGGAGATGCTTACTCCTCCTAGGCACCTGATCCCACATCTGGTGTATCCATTGCTCCATGTTGCCGACTTTTTATATGTCTTTTTTACAGTAATTATAAGGGCAGATCACTGTTCCTTACTTTACCTCTTCATATATATGTTTTGCTCACAAATTGATACACAAATATATGTACTCATATTGAAACAAACACGCAGACACAAAAACACGTATAAACGCTTAATTACATAAGTCAATTCACGTNNGTCGTCTCTGTCCTTCGGATGAGACAGTAAAATCCGAGGTCCCGTGTCACAGTAGGTGTTGGCACGTTAAAGAACCCTCCTTGCTCTACGGCCAGTAGTGACGAGCATAGACAAAATTTGTAGCCCCGCAGTGGCAAACGGTGAC
>JACSZP010028524.1:0-17470 GCA_016161895.1 Pinna nobilis
CTTAACAAACGACATAGTGGATCCGCACTTAACAAACGACATAGTGGATCAGCACTTAACAAACGACATAGTGGATCAGCACTTAACAAACGACATAGTAGACCAGCACTTAACAAACGACATAGTGGATCAGCACTTAATAAACTACATATTAGATAAGCACTTAACAAACGACATAGTGGATCGGCACTTAACAAACGACATAGTAGATGAGCACTTAATAAACTACATAGTGGATCAGCACTTAACAAACGACATAGTAGAACAGCACTTAACAAACGACATAGTGGATCAGCACTTAACAAACGACATAGTGGATCAATACTTAACAAACGACACAGTAGATCGGCACTTAACAAATTGCGGATAAGCAAGAAATTCAAAACTGAAACAATTGATTAATGTATAATTTCCAAACAACAAGAAATATAATCTTAAATAATATATTCATGAAGAAAAAAAATACAGATAAAAAGTACTTTTTATATATAGTCACGGTTGTCGGTCATTGTTAAGGAATCGCTAAGTAGAATACAGGCCATACTACTTTTGCTTTTTTCTTTTACTTGAGTGGCCTTGACCGATTGACAATACATAAATGCAGGACTAAGTGCAATCGTAGCCGAGGTCAGATGCTCAGGAAGGGCAAGCAACTCCTGCTTCACGCGAGGCACCCATCGAACCACCCTTGTTTCGGATCCAAGAACTAGTCTTATCCAATAATGGTCGTAAAAGATAAAAGAAGGACCTATAGGATGAGGTGTACGACAAGGGAAATACATCCCTCATTGTCTGTAACACCGATATTCCGTATCGGTCAACCAGGTCATGGTGGCGACCGTAAAACTGTCGAAGTGATGACTTCAATTTTTCAATTTAACCGTAAGGGATCCTTAATGAGTAACTTCTTAGTAAGCAGCAACCTTCTATCGAGTAAATCGTGATAGAAACGCGTGCTTTTGAATGTCTTATCAACTACTCCATATGATGATGCTTGGAATATTGTTACATAAGAATAAAAAGCTCACTATAGGGGAATTGAAGTCATCTCTTTTATTGTTTTTGACCTCCCCTCATTGTCAATCTCCAGGTGTAGGTCAAAGTAAGAAGCAGACCTGACGGTTTATGTCATTTCCATTATTTCATTATTTCATTCAATTTCAAGTTCATTTGGATATATTCGATCAACATAGTCGCCAAATTTTGATTTATTTAACGAAAGAACGCCACCTTTGTAGTGGAACGTGACATTAAAGGATCGAACTAAGTTCTCTTCATTATTATTTTTTTTCAAAAAATCCTGTATAAAGTCAGCCTCATACGAATAAAGAGATAAGTAAGCGATAATAGGAGCACAGTTAGCACTCATTGGGAAGCCGCCGGACAGTCTATTTAAAAACTCACCCACCGAAGACGACAAATATGTTGTCATTGAAACAATGAAGCATTCTGATGATGTCATTTTCAGAGAAGAGTTTTTTAGAATCAGAGTGGTTTTAACGAAGTATTGTTAATCGTTCCCTGGAACGAGATATTTGTACCTACGTTTGCCATTTTTTTTTATCAAAACAAAGTTGAACTAATTTTTTCAAGTTTTCTTTAAGGGAATAGTTGCATAGAGAGTTGAAAAGTCAAATGTTTATATGCTATTATATGAAGAGAGGGGTCTAGATTGCATATATATATGTATTCCAAAAGATCTTCAGAATATTTTAGAACCCACATTTTATTCATATCCCTTCTTGAGCAGCTAGTATCACATTAGTTTGAAAAGAGGTTTAATGAAGTATTTGACAAAACTTGCAATATATCTTTAATGTAAGGACACTTATGTAATTTGGAAATCCAGTAGAGTTAAGGGTAGATCGAGTTCTTCATCTTTTGCTGAAATACCAAAGGCACATAAAGCATTTTGAATTGAATTATATGGAATAGCTGAAAATATAAAAAGAAAAGCAATTTAACACCAACGTATGTCTTAAAGAACTTACAAATATTCCTAAATATGTTTCAGTTTTTCAAATACATGTAATGCTAAAAAGAATCAACACATCGAGAAAACAAACTGTTGACGTTTGCGGTAGATAGCGTGTATCTTAAGAATTGGTTGGACGTTGTTAATACATGCATTGAATTATCATGTACACACGCGACTTGAATAATTCATAATTTTATGTCTGGAATAATATCATATGCAAAATATGTTTTTGCGGGCCTACAGGGAGAGATTTTTAAATAATTACCCAATCTTGTTTACTGTTTACAGCTTCCGCCTGACAGATCGGCAATAGCGTGAAATATCAAATTACACGTCTGCATTATTCAAGAATAAATTTGGATATAACAATGCGGAGACATTTAATTGACGATTTTACGTATTTATGCAATAGTATCAAATTATATCACAAATAAATATGAGGCAATACATCATTAATATAAAAAAACCGAAACATGTCGCATAATCTCACAGCATTTTCATCTTTTAAGCGCACCAGAACAGCAATTTATACTAGATACACATAAATAAAATATGATTGCATAAATCAACATCGGAACCAATCAGTAAACATAAGCTGTTTGCTTTTTATATTTTCCTGTCCGTCTCATTACCATTTTGAAACAAACGATTGGTGACAACAAAGCAAACATGTCAAATACCATGCACAGTACAATCATTTAGATGTTTGTCTACACGTATAACAAAAGTTTTTTGTATCTTTTGAGAGTTTTTGTATATTCTAAGAGAACCATATTAAGTATAAATGAAGTAACCAGGAATGGATAAAACCCCAATTCTATATATAATGCAAGCTGAGGATAAACCTGTCCCGAAATCATCAGAAAACTCAAGCTCAAAGTCAGTACTCAACTCAACTGTTCCTCAGTTTATATGCATGTATATTTATACTATAATTATACACATAAATAAAATATGATTGCATAAAAGTCAGCATCAAACCTAATCAGTAAACATAAGCTTTTTGCTTTTTTTTATATAGTTTTCTGTCTGTCTCATTACCATTTTGATGCAAACGTTTGGTGACAGAAAAGCAAACATGTCAGATACAGAGCATGGTGCAATCATTTAGGTGTTTATCTACTATTAGAACAAAACTTTTTTGTATCTTAAGCAGACCCCTTTTAAGTATAAATGAAGTACTCAGGAATTGATAAAACTCCAAGTGCTATATATGATACAAGCTGGGGATAAACGTGTCCCGAAATCAGCAGAAAAACTCAAACTCAAAGTCAATACATGTGCAAGACAAGTATTAAGTGTAAAATGCTTTTCAGCATGTGTACTAATATCATATCATTCACATATCAGCAGTAGATTGTGTTGATCGGCAATCATCTGTCAGAATTATTGAAAAAAGACAATGAGTATGATACTCGAGATTTGAGTATATGCTCAAATTGTTTTTGGACCCTATCAATCAAATAGCAAGGAAAAACACAAACCGTTATTTGAATAGTATGATTTAAATACACACGCTGACATGCCGAGAGGTCCGGGGTTCGATTCCCGCAGCGCCACTCCGCGGTTGGCCGTCTCTGTCTTTCGGATGAGACAGTAAAATCCGAGGTCCCGTGTCACAGTGGGTGTTGGCACGTTAAAGAACCCTCCCTGCTCTACGGCCAGTGCCGAGCACAGGCAAAATTTGTCGCCCTTCACCGGCACACGGTGACGTCTCCATATTAGTGAAATATTCTTGAGTGGGACGTTAAACAACAACGCAACAACAACAACTTAAATTTAGTTCAAAAACTGAGGAAAACGGTTGAGCTGAGAACTGAGTTAAAACTTGAGTTTTTCTGGTAATTTTGGGCACTGGTCTCAGTATTTTTCTTTTTTGATTTAGCACAGCTTGCACTTTTTTTCTTGTTTTGTGAGTTTGGTCTTATATATCACTTAATTTGAAACATTTTGCATATTTCCAAACCTATAATAAATTCATATGAATTAGGTTCAACGGTGTCGACTGAGTCTTTCCTGTGTCTCGAGGGCACGTTTTCCCATAGTCGGTGATTTTTTATTCAATGAAAAGCTTCGGAGGCAATCATTTCTCATTTGAGTGGTGTACTCGATTGGTTTCAATGTTTTTGATTTATAACTTTATTTTAGCTGCCCTTCTTTGACATGAAGTTGTTATTCGTATGCTCATAATATTCAATAACATTTTGAATGCATTCCAACAAACTTGATTTCTACGACAAGTTTTCCAAGAACGGGATGGGAGCACGTCACGTGACCGGAAAGAGTCATCATTCTCTGACAGCTTGCTTCACTTGAGGCATCTCAGGCTAGCATGCCAAGCTCGGTTAAAAAAAAATCTTTAAAAAATAATTTGAAATAATAAAGATACGTTTCATAATATATTACGATATATAAGAAAATGAATCTGGATAAATTTGAGGACCTTTAGCAACCGTTACTACACGACGCTTGTATTTCAACAACTTCAACCTGAATAGCAACCGGTACTGCACCGATGCTACAAATATAGCAACCTCTACCTGAATAGCAACCATTACTACAACCATGCTACAACTATAGCAACCTCTACTACATGAAAAGCAACCGGTACCAAAGCGATGCTAAAAATACAGCGACTTCTACCTGAATAGCAACCGATAGGCCTACCATATCGATGCTAGAATCATAGCAACCTCTACCTGAATAGAATCCGGTAGGCCTACCACTACGATGCTAGAATTACAAAAGCTACTACCTGAATAGCAACCAGTAGGCCTACTACATCGATGCTAGAATTACAATAACCTCTACCTGAGTAGCAACCTGTAGCACACCGATGCTTCAACGACACCGACTTTTACCGATACTTCACGGATGCTACAACTGCAACAATTTTAGCCTGAATAGCAGCCGGTACTACACCGATGCTACAACTGCAACAACTTTTACCTGAATAGCAGCCGGTACTACACCGATGCTACAACTAAAACGACTTCTAAATGAGGAGCAACCGCTATCACACGGGCAAAAGTAAATCTAGGAAAACATAGTCCCCTTAACATAGGAGACTTATACATGTATAATGACAAACTGAAATTTAACGATTCTTTAAACAAAGTGTTCCAAGGTAGTATTTATTTATGTGAGGTTCAACCATAGACACAGAAATATATATAAATATGGTTATTTGGTATTTAAAAGAATTTTGGTATATGTACAGTGTATTTATGATTGCTAATGTTTCCGATTAGAATTCATGAAAAGAAATTACAATAAAAACTTCTTGTTTATTACTTTCACATTTAGAGTAAATATCCTTGAATAAAAATATCCTATACGTAACTCCTGCTTTTAATAACATGTATATACGCTTAATTTCAATCTGTCTAATATTTCAACCTTTGCGGTATTCCGGTGTACTAAGCTTGCTCACACTAATACATAACTCATCACTTGTCTAAGGATGATGTGTAACTACAGAATTTATGATATCTTTGAATATTTTAACTATAAATAACGAAATATCTCAAAGAAATGTCTATGTATAAATATAATGATATGTAATTAGTTTGCATGACTGTGGTAGGTGAATATGTAACCTGCGTATAATGAGGCATGTATATGAATTATAAATACATAACTTACTACTAGTTTAGAATCACCGTCAATTGTGGAATATCCAGAACTTCATGGGCATATATGTGCCCATCTGAATTGGCTGCTTTTTGTATAAAGGTGTTTGAAACTAATTTTATTGTTTATTATTCATACCTATACCAGCTTTAACACACACACACACACACACACACACACACACACACACACACACACAAAGAGAGAGAGGGGGTGAAGATAAATGGCAGTATGACCTTGCTTAAATTCTACCTCATTAAGGAGATAACCGCCATATTAAGACCAGTAGTTTCCTGTCAGATCCATCATAAACTTGATATATCTGACCAAAGATTTTGCCTTTCTCATCCGACCAATTATAGCCAGTCAGATTGAGAAATTCTAGTACTTATATATTTACAAAGATAATATGCGGACATACTCTTCCATCGGGGTTATAGGTCAAAGATAAAACTGGCGTCGATCGTTGTTAAAGAGGAAAATAGAAGAATTAACGAGTTCATAGTATCGAACATAAATCTTATTTATAAAATATTCCTGTGTGAGTAGTTTACTAGCGAGTCGTCTAGCTCGCCGAATAAAATATTCATAAAAAGAACATGCCCTGGCATACCGTATAAGTTGTGAGATAACGGTTGGTATCATTTCTCTCTATTCTTAATAAAGAGAGGAAGACGACTGACATATATCTTTTGACGACAATGCCCACTCCTTAAAACTGAAAACTGGATATCCTGCAGGACCCTTGCTTGCCGCACTATATATTTTGTATTTCTGATATGAATTATGAGATTTATCACTATAATAATGAGCAAAAGACAATGACTGACGAGATAATTATACACATGGAGCAGAAATGAGTGAATGAAAAAGAGAAAGAGAATGGAAGAAGAAAAAATCGACCGAGGAGAAAAACAGATTGACGATAACAATCAGTGCAGATACATTTTATGTTCCGTTGTCTGGAAATTTGATGACGCATTAATATATGAAATTTGTCTTTGTTGTATGCGGTAGCGCATCTAGCTTTTGAAAACTTCTTCTTTGATTATTGAAAGTTACATTTCGTGTTTTTGAATGACGATCATGAATAAAGGATAACACAATACTATACATCTGGTACATCATCTTTAGAGGTTAAAAACCCCATTTTGTTTTTTTACCTTGTATACATTTCCGCAGAAGTGAAAAAAAACCTTTTATCATCTTTTAATATATTTGATATTTCAGACGTTAATAACATGATAAAGGTATAGTAGCTCCGACATTTTCTTACACAGATAAGATATGATATTATGATATTATCACATTTCTTTCTCAATCCTTCACCTAAAAGTTTTTTTTCTTCCAGAAGTTATATCGTCTATTTACTGATAAATATCAACGGGAAAGACTACATACCTTGATCTTTATTTTTCCCTTCACAACTCAACTGTATTACAAATTGCTCTGGTGCTGAAATTTAAGATCAGTATAAACATTTTACAATACATACAAAGATGCGCGTAGGTCGCCTATGCTTGTGAACTAAAATTGTTAACGTGTTGCTCAAATAGGATAAAACTAAAAAATGCAAAGAGATGTCCCAAACTCCGAGTTTCCTAGGATACAAATTGAGATTAAAAATGAGCTTAACCTAAAAAGCAAATTGCTAATCCCGAACGGAGTGGCATCAGATGTCCAGCAGGACTAAGCGTCCCCTGTTTTGTAACAATTTCAATTTTAACATCACAAACTTCCCATACCTGAATAGTTATACCCCGTCTTCCTCTGCCTATGGCGTCTTCGTTTCACAAATAATACATTATGCCAGGGCATACTCCTCTAACGAATGCTTTATTCGGAGAGCTAGACGGCTCAACAATTTAAAACTAATAACACAGAGATACGTTATTAAAAGACTGCAATCGTCACCACAGGAGTTTTACGGTCGGTACGGTGAACTCGTTAAACAAAATCATCAAACAATCCCCGCTTTAGGATGATATTCTTGAACATGACCGTTTACAGTGACTATATTTGCTAGTCAGTTAAGAAACACATGATTTTTCAACCGATATCGACATTTCATCGAATACGCAGGTCTCAATGAAACATTTGCGACGAGCGCGGCATGCCAACAAGGGACGCTGACTCCTTCCTGGCACCTGGTCTCATCATGTTAGAGATTTGCATTTGTTTTCCACGTTGAGACCGTCATTATTCTAGATATTTCATATTTTTAGGACGTTGTTTTTTCCGGGTGTCATTTGGTGCTTCTTCAATGTTGTACATTGTATTACTATAGTCATACTATAGTCATCATTAGCATGGTCGTCCTCAGTGTAAATGATGCCAGCATTGTTATCATTTAATGATAGCACGATATTTATTACCTTTAAAGACGCAATCTTGACAAAAAAAAACTCAATATTACATTAACACAGGACTATACATGATAGAGATATTTATATATCCACGAACGAGATGAAAATTAAATACTATTAAATTGTCCAATTTTCAAGTATATGCGGGTAAAACGAAACATGGACACAAACTTGCAAAAGAAAGAAATATCATTAATATCATTTCATAAAGTAATACATAATTATACATTTTATACAATGTATATATTCATTAACGATCCATAAAAAGGACCATTTAGACCTCAACCTTTGACGATCAGTAGTAGGCCTACCAGTCATGAAAATATAATTATACAAATGCAATATGGGGAACAATTTTGAACTCGTTCATAATTTTATTCAAAAAAAGAATCGCACCGAGGAAAGAACACAGAATCTTGCATTCCTCGTGTTGGGTGCAGATGAACTAACATCCGGTTAAACAATCGGTACCGATATATATTTTTTTATCTCTGATTGAACGAGATATCTCTCATGAGTCGAACCTATAAACTCTAATTAAAAGTGAGGAAAGAGAAAAAAATTGAAGATATACACAAAAGAAACCTTCCGAAATAATTTATCAATACAGCGTGAATCATTGTAATTATAAGAAAGTGATTTATCTGATTGTAATAATCCTTAACTAATCCTTTTCTTTAATAATCGAAAAATGAAAAGTAGAAACGTGAACGCAGCATTGATAATTGAGTTGACAAATTTGATGATTTAATCCATTCCTTTCCGTCCAGTCATCACTGTTTCCAGGTAATCACATGCGGGGTATCCGTGATTAACGATGAAGAAGGTGCGATTAATAACAGCTTGTCTAAGGAACGACAACTCTAATCTAGCTTTAATTCAATAAATAGTATCTTAAATCACCAATAGATCACCTTTAAATAACAGTTTAACCTTAGGCATTGTTACCAAAATTCCACTTATTTAGATGGTTACTTCACTGTTGAAACGTATCAAGGACCGATGATTTAAACGAGCGTGGGGAAACAGTTTAAAGTAAATAAAACGCAACATGACAGTGTTTATCCGTGCTTAGATTTATGTTCCTGCCTTAAAAGAACTGTACAGCCTTCAAAAGTAAAAGTCTTTGCTCTCTGAATTACCTTCTCACACACTCATTTGTACTTAAAATTCTATATGACCCTTCGTATCGGAACTTTCATAGGATTACGTCCAATTTATTTCAACAATTATGCACTTCTACATTGGATAATCGAAGTATGGAGTAAATTACTCAGAAAACATGCCGTAATTGTATTTTGTAAATACTCTCTCTCTCTCTCTCTCTCTCTCTCTCTCTCTCTCTCTCATTTACAACATTTCATTTCAGAAAGTAAGAATTCGAAAAATGAAAATCATGTGTGCATGTATTGCGTAGTAAAACATTCCTCTAAATGAGTTAAATGAATGTATGATTGAAATTGACTCTTTTTCATCAATCAAAAGTCGGGAAGAAACAGATTTAGACTGCGTAATTAAACAATCATTACTGATTAAAACGTATTCATTGTGCCGATTTGATAATATTCACGGATTCAATGCATCAATCGTCCCAATCTAATTAGAATTATATCGCCAGTGTTCTCCTTTCCTTTACCGTGCCACACGCAGATCTATTGAGACCCCACTTTGAGGTCAAATCCTCATTTGGAACCTCTCGCCTATACTGACCTTAACAACAGGGTCAACATTTGATTAGATATTGACAGAGGTCATTAGATTTGCACTCTGAACGGAATTTCACAATGAAAATAGAATTTCAATTATATTACAATAGTCCAAGATACAATTTACAACTAAGGAGAAAATAAACATGCATTTTCTATGTTCTCAAAGAGTTTGTGGAGAGAATATCTAAAATGGAATTTTCATCGTTTAAACTATTGAGTTGCGGTATTTTAACTAGAAAACAAAATACAGGATGATGCAAGCGTGTCTCTCAAAATCCATTACAAGTACCATATTGATGTACATATATTAACCGACTCTACCCAAAAGGTCATAAAGGATGAAATATGCATATGGTAGTAAAGTTTTAAAGAGTGCATCAAAGTTTATCTTTTAGGCCTATGTGAGCATTGTCATGCCATAAGGTTGCATACCTTGTGAACAGGTAAAAAAAATCACACATAAATGTTAAAAATAACAGTCAGTCAAGTTGCTGAAATGATTTGAAAGCATTTACTGTTTAAAGGTGCTATTTTATTGCAATTAAACCATCGTATGATGTAATTGCGATTATAAAACACCTCATAATTGTCATTTTTTCCATAAAAGTTGGGTTTTAGTAGTTATAAAGATCGGAGTAAATCCAATTAGTCGATGATGTTAATGACAAGAGACGTGCCTGCAATTAACGTTGATTTGATACGTGCAAATTGAAACATTAGTATGAGCTTCTTACAGGAAATTTGAATAGACGAAACAAGAAGTCAATTACTTATAAAATAAAATAATCTTAAATGCGAAATGAATAGATTAATGATTCTCTTTTTATCCAGACCACCGTGTTTGTTCAAAGTAAAACTTCACGACATGTCTAAATGTAACAATTTATGGCATCCTGTCGACACTTTTAATGATGGATATATTATTCTGATTCTTTATTGAGGTACGGTATCATTAAAACTCCAGTAAATTGTTTTACTTTTCCCTCTTTGACGGACACATGTAATTTGACTGCATCAAAAGCAAGTGATATGAAGACTTTTACTTGGTTTGCTTCAATATAGCTGAATATCCCGCTCAGGATATACTTATTTACACAGAAATGCCATCTTATGTAGTTTAGAGGTTTCATATACTGACCACTGTCAGATGACAACGATGATGATGATGATGATGATGATGATGAAGAAGAAGAAGATGATGATGAGGAGGAGGAGGAGGAGGACGACGCCGACAGCGATGATGATGATAAAAAACAAGAATAATAACAATTATTCAATTCAATTAATAAACAACAACAATAATGATAATAATAATAATAAAACTAATAATAATAATAATAATAATAATAATAATAATAGTGAAAGTAAGAATAGGAAAGATAGCAGTAAAAAAAAGATAGTAATGACAATAAAAGCAATCTAATTAATGAGAAAGCAATAAAAATGATAATTTCCATATTTCCACAGCAGTTCATGTACAAATGTATTAGCAAAATTAGCGGCAGTATGGAGAATAGTGTAACCATTTTAACTACATAGTCATTTAAATGGTTTTTAATTTTCATTTCTGACACTTTTTTTTACTATTGCTGATGCAGCAATCACAATGTATGCTCTTTGAATCTGCTTGATTATCATATATTGTTATTCTTAAATTCAATTTACTAATATATCATAATAAATTTCATAAACAATTTTAGACTGGACATGATCTGCTCGGAAAATGTATCAGTTGTAGGTTAGTCAGCTATAAAACTCCCTAAATGTTAATTATTAAGGAAAAAGTGTTAGAAAATTCATGTTTAATTCCGAAATCTGCTTGATTTACGATGAAAGATGAATGCTTTTCACACAGAACTTTAAAATTTGATGTTGAAATTCGTAAAGAAGCACATTAATGTCAGGCTTAGCATATCATATCTTACGGAATACATATTTAATGTAATACCAAAGCATTCTTCGATGTCAGCGCGGCATGTTCCTCCATCATGTGTGCTTTGTTGGTCCAATAGACTTGACTAAACACACAACACAGAGAGAGAGAGAGAGAGAGAGAGAGAGAGAGAGAGTTCACACTGAATTATGCTATCCATCTAATTTAATGTAATATCAAGAGCATTGTTTGGATTAAATTATCTCTCCATCTCCGTTTTGTACTCTATTTGTCTGTCTATCATTCTCCCAGCATATGTTTTTTATATGTGGATACAGTTGAGCTTCTTCAATTCGGACATTCATCTTTCTTTTTTAAGAATTTTTTTTATTTACTAGCCATTACAGATACATTCAGTAATCCCGATGCTTTTTTTCTGACAATTTGCTTTGGAACGAAGGTGTCCGGATTTATGACGTCCCAGTCTATATGTGAAATTCCTATTACTGTATAACAAGAAATAAATTCGTGTACTAACTTTCGCGGATTTTCAAATCGAAACTATTTCACTGGTATAAACTTTCACGGTTCACTATCGATATCACATAAACACACATACATGTATATCATATTAACATTTGAGTGTGTTAATTTTCGCGGCGAAAATAGCGTATATCAATATACATCGAAAGTTTTTTGTTATACAGTACATGCAATTGGAGTCAGGCATATTCGCGGAACATGACACGTTTTTGCAATATATCAAAAACCTTTAGTTTTTAATCTATGCATACCTATTAAAAAATTGTCATCACTTTACGATATCTTATTATTTTGATATTCTCTTCGTACTCTCTGAGAGAATTTGACTTTTTTCATATCATAATCAAGGTAGAGCAAATGACAATATTTTCATTAAACATTCATCAGTTCTCTGGATATGTGATCTTATCTTCAATCCGCAGTGAAATCGGAAGGTATTTTCCGTGTCACTTAACTGACAAGAGCCATTATTGGATTTTTTACTCAATAAATGCAGATGAAAATCCTCAATGTGACAGTCTGCCATTGAGCAGACGACTGCTGGTTTCAGAATCCAACAGTTTCCCGTATTCCGGAAGTGTGCTAGGAAAGGCGTAAAGGATAACGACTCGACTGACTAATGTCCAACCCTGCCTTACCATGTTCTTGTATATATTGATTTTAAATAAAAGCACTGACATACGAGAATTTTCTTTTGTTTTGGCGTACTTTCAACATGAATTTCTTACACAATTAGTGTACTGTTTTATTATTCTGAAGACCAAACTGTCGTCTTTTCGATGAAGTGTGAAGGGGTTCTCTTTCAGGAACAGTATAACATTTCTGTTACTGAGTCATGGCCGAAGATACATAGGAAAAAGCTAAATTGTCAGCGCTCAAAATTCAATCACTGTCGAATACGACGCATTTTTGATTTGCATGTGTTCACATGCTATTGAGATATAACTGATTATATATTGAATCAAATGCTTATTATTTAGTTAATAGGAAGAGATAATGAACACATTGAATCAATATTTCACTTTTAATAATGATAACTTTGATATATTCAGGATATTTCGTGTCTATATTCAAATATAATTTTCTTCTATCCAGAAGATGTTCTTACAAGTGACAGAACTCGGATCAGAATACATGTACTTGCAATAGTCTGATGATGACGGCATTGAAAAAGCCACGACCGACCCAATGTCACCGTGATGTGATTCCAACAATGAAACTTTGGTTTGATTTAGCGATGCTTAGTTATGCCGTGATCTGCATTTTCTCAGGCCTATAACATTCATTTTCCAAGTAAACGTAAGACATTGGCGGTTCACTTCTGTTTAAATCTCTTGCTAGTGAATACTATCATTTGATTTTTCTTTGATGATCGAGTTCTTCTGTTGACGTGTTTCCAAAAATGAAAACTAAAAACTGCATTTAACACCAATTAAACAATAAGTAGAGCATAGATATGCCTTAATTGCAAACCAGTTTGTAATCCCAAAATGACTTTAATTACCTAATACTGTCGGATGATGCAGCAAAAGTAGAAGTCCCAGTTCACAGTAGGCGTGGGCATATTAAAGACCCCTCAATGACCAATTACCCAAAAGGCCGAACATATGCCAAAGTTTAAAGCTACTAACTGGCATTCAGTTAGTGCCGGAGACCATAAATCGTCAAAATGTACTTAAGTCTCAGAACTCACTCAACTCCAGCTATTACCGTACTCTGAATGGCTGAGAAGCGGGAGTTTAGAAAATTATCAGACTTAAGTAAATCCTGAGAAGTTTTATGGTGTTCAGCCCAGATATAAAAATGGGTACGACATTCTAGTGGGGAGGGGGGGGGGGGCGTAAAACAACAACAACAGCAACGATAACAACAACAACAAAAACAACAACAACAGGACAGTAGGTGGCAATGCGCAATGGTCCTAACCTGTTGAGCATAGGCAAATGTTTGAAACCATTTACCAACATTATTTGAGGTCCCCATATTAAACAAAGAGTCTCCAGAAAAAAATCCAAGACAACAGTAACAAAATCTGCAACAACAACAATGAAAAAAAAATTGAATTTGGGTAAGTAATACTGTATATCATTTCTGATTGCATATACGCTTAGCTGATATGTTTACAAATGTGTTTCGGAAATAAATTCAAACCCGGCTATTACGTTTCGTGTATTAGAACGAACTCATCGGTTGAAATTCATTATACTGACGGAATGATTACAATTAATGAAATTGACAAGCTCCCGTGTTTCTATCCGAGTTGGCATCCGATCATTGCGGTATTGTAATTCACAAAAATATATTCCTTTTTAAGTTTGACATACACCATGACAGATGATAGTCTGAATCAGTCACACATCTGAACAACGGAATAAACCCAGCGTGTTGTCATCAGAGGGTGTTTTGAAATATTGTTTATGGGGCATATTACTCCTATGATGACATTACACTGTCAAGGGAAGCCGGAAATGCTCATCCATTTCGGCCCGCATTGAATTAGGTGACTACAATATTCATGCAATATCCAGTTGATATGGCTCTCTTTTCTAGCGATGAACAAAAAATAGCACGGTAGATATTTTGAAATAATATCATTTTTGTCACTTAAAATGAGGCGAACGTGTAATGCAAATACATATTACAGTCTTTATAATGTAGGGACATTAGAGAAGTGCGTCATTCTTATGTGTTAAGGTTTCTTTGGTATATTTTAAAAATATTTCTTAAAGGCAGACTCAACTATAAAGAAATAAGCAATTAGCACTTGTTTATCTCTGTACATTTCTTGCCAGTCCTTAAATTGGTACAAACATCTCTGACTTATTCTTCGTTTCATTATTCCTTGGTACTTTTGCAATTTTATCAATTTATACCGCACTGAAGATTTCTCTCTGAAATTATGATGAAAAATAAATATTCAAACAGATAAAGTATGAGATTATGTCAGATTACCTTAACTCTGAGCTGCGACAGATATCAATTCGGTTTATGATTCTTTGTGGAGCTAGTGGGAAAAAACCATATTTAGTAATTGCACTCCTATCTATCGATTGTATTATCAAAACATAACGATTAAAATCTTCTATCTTTTGGTACCAGATAGGTTTCTTTGGCTTTAACAAGTTTCCGGATAGTCCAATCTTAGCTAGTTTGGAGAACCATTGATACGTTTGTTAGTTGCCGTCTATTTTGCTTTTTTTCTTTAGAATAAACAAAACTTCAAAAAATATTTCTTTGTTGTTGGTTGGTTGTATTGCTGCTTAACATATCACTCAAAAATCTCTCACTAATACAGAGATGTCAACGAATGAAAAGACCAAAAATTTTGACCGATGATCGGCACTTATGCCCATTGAGCAGTGAAGGTTTTTTACACATGTAAACACCTACAGTGGCACAGATCCTTTGTTTATCCATTGTTTCTTTTATGGATTAGAAAAAACAATAAAACAGCTCACTTCCTTTTCATCAATAGCTTTTCACTGTTTGGCAGTATTTCATTTATGACGTCTAGTTTTGGACTTTTTTCAAAACGTTTGTTCTCAATATACAATGTACTTCAATACAGAGATTGAAAGTGGCATTGTATGAGAATGATATGAAAGTATTTGTATGAGGAAAACAATCAAACATTATCAAATACCTTTTCTTTTCCAAACGTAATCATAATGCCAAGTTTTAAAAAAATGCAGTTTAAGTCTATGGGTAATCGTATGAGAGTTACTTTAAGTTTAATTGAGTTTAACTTTTATTTATTTAATTATTTATTTATTCATTTAGTGGTTGATTTATTTATTTATTTATTTATTTATTTATCTCTCTTTTTGCTTTGGCCATAATGTTGTCTGTTTTTCGGTTTTTGAATTTAGAATGCGCTTTGGTCTCTTCAGATATCCTCTTTTCTAGATTTTGTTTGGACTTTTTGTATTGAAATTAAGATATCATAAAGAATAACAGCAGCAAAGTTGAGACTAAAACTGATCTAGCACCAGCATGGGTATTTTGAAGGATTAGAACATGTGTTTTTAAATGTTATACCAGCATTTGTTTCTATTTCACAATTCATGGAATCATGCAGCTTGAAATAAAATTAAAGGAATACCAAAGGTTATTAAACAATCCAAGCCCTTAAATATGAAAAGTCTAGAAAAATAACAGTCTCAACGTGGAAACGGTGTCCAGAACGAGTCAGCGTCCCTTGTTGGCATACCACACCCATCGCAAATGTTACACGGGAAAGCCCACGAGTTCATTAAATTGTCGACCGGCGTTGAAACCTCATATGCTTTTGATCGGACTAACAAAAGATAATCACGGTAAATGGAACGTTCAAGTTCATAATATATTATATAGGAATAAAAAACATTTTTTAATACAGAGAAAAAAAAAACGATTAAAACATTGTGGTCATCTGTAATTTATCTAAACCGATGACACCATAAATTTACCTACGATACTAAAATACTACTGTTCAAAATATCTCGAATTTTGAGCTACATTTCAGATAGTAAATTGAGTAATATTTATATCTGCTCATGCTTTGCACAAAGTAGTTCTTTTTTATTGCATTCATGGGACATGTAAATTACATTCTTAGATCATATATTAGTTCAATATTTCATTTTGCTAAAGCATTTTTAAAACCACGGGGGTACACTAATTGTCTTTTGATTATAATTTTCATGTTTTACAGATTTTTCTGCATAAATAATTTTCCTTGTGGACCAATTTGAAAATTCACTGAATAAATGTATATCTTTTATGTCGACGAATAATGCCTAGATTTGCATAAACCAATTACGACTGGACAATGAATTGATATTCAACATTCGACATTTTACACATATATTAATGATTCATTAAAAAAAAGTGATGGAAGACAATTAATCATAAATAACTTATAAAACAAATGTTAAATCATTATAACTCTGTCGTTTGTTTTAGACGTTCTAGTCCCTTGACAAAAATATTTATACTAGAAGAGCCCATCTCCCGATAAGCATCTGCAATATCTAAGTGAAACATAAAATTGTACAACATTATATTCCGTTTTCAAGGACACCCAGGAGTAAAGTATAGCTTTGCATAGTCAATGTACAGAGCAAATATTATTGATTTCAAAAATGCATTATTCACATCCGTAGTAAGATTGCACGTTATTCATTTTTTAACTTTAAGTGTATAATTCTATGTAACAAATTCATGTACCACGTGATGTACTCCCGCTGAAATTACTTCGGGAGGGATACCCAAATCGCGATTTTTGGACCCATTTTGGTGAAATGGGATTTTGGCCCCCAAATCGCGATTTTTGGACCCATTTTGGTGAAATGGGATTTTGGCCCCCAAATCGCGATTTTTGGACCCA
>JACSZP010028525.1:0-15479 GCA_016161895.1 Pinna nobilis
TATGGACCTTTTCAGAATTTTGACATTTAGAAACCCGCGGAAGTAAGCCTCATTTGCATCTAAAATATCAAAAACCAGCTGGAATAATAAAAAGTGTACAGTCTTCTTACTAATGAGTATGAAGATTATGTAAATAGAAACATCTAACCTTTCTGTAGAAAATATGACTCCTTCAGAATTATTCAGACGCGTCGATAATAATTCGGATTTTTATACCACGTGCGTTGTTGTGATGTATTGTTTCAGATTTCGAAGTTTCTTTGTTTTGTGCTTTGCTTTATTTCTTCCCCACTTGCAGATAAATCCAATGTCTTTTACTTACTGTAGCTTTAACTCAGACATTGTCTCCAGCTCGATGACTATCTGTTCAACATGGACATCAAAACTTAAGTCAGTAGGTTGCTACAAAGTGTGTCCTATGCTGGATAATTTAGGCCTTTTGGTAGAAAATCAAGGTTTTAATGGACCAACGTTTCTTGTGACGTTTCTTGTGACACCTCGAGACCTTCGACTTTTATTGTCTTTCCAGAGTGGTTGTTGGTTGTTTGTATTGTTGTTTAAAGTCCCACTCAAGAATCTTTCAATTATATGAAGACGTCACCGTGTGTTGGTGAAGAGCGACAAGTTTTGCTTATGTTTGGCACTTATGACCGTAGAGCAGGGAAGGTTCTTTCATGTGATAACGCCTCACGTGAAGCTCTGAGACCTTGATTTTTACTATCTTATACGAGGAAAGTTGCTTCTCTCTGTGTAACTGATGTTTTCCTTTCATAATACAAATCTTATAATCTTATAACGTTTTATGATGCTTCGACTATGTATTGTTATCGAATTTTACATCTTTCTTAACTCGGGAGGTGTCCATGGAATCCGGTAACACGACGGGAGCCGCAAGTGGAGCAGGGGTTTCTTTCTCTTCCTGAGTACCTGAACTCGCCCCGCATGTTAGCGGGGTTTCGTTCACTCTAGTTTTAGTTATGTGTGGATTGCTGTTTTAAGTTTGTCTCCTATTGCTTTGGTCATGTTGTTCGTTCGTTCAATTTTTGAATTTTGAAAGCTCCTTGGGTACCCTCAACTTTTTGTTTTCATTACGGCGGGTGTGACATAACATACATACATACATACATGCATTCATGCCTACCTACCTACCTACCTACCTACCTGCATGCATAAATGTCTACCAATCTTAACTCATAAATGCAGATATTCAAGCAATCATACATACATCTAACAGGGTATGTGGTTGTGATCTCGATGATGATAAAGCACCTTTTACCGTGATCTCAGGATTTCACGAACAATACCTGAGTGAAATATTTTTATCTGTTAGTGTGCAAATAATGAACGTTTTGACAACCAAATTTGAAAATAGCTTCATAAAGAAAAAAGTAATACCAGCATTTGTCGTTGAAGTAGAAGAAGCAATAAGCGTATCATAAAGTCGTGTTTACTATCATAATTCAATAAATGTTTAAATGTCAATATTCAACACCATAACAATCGTTCATTTGTATACTTGATGATACAAGTCTACACAAAAAATAAAGATGCACGACGCACAATCGGCAAACGAAACTTTTAGAGGCTTTGTCCTTTTTCTTTTCATTATTTTCTCTCTGGCGACCACAAGGAGCCATGTTTCTTTACCAGGTTTTTGAGCGATTTGTCTGTACCGTTACATGTCTTTTCATTGACGTTGAGCCTTGCATTGTCGTGTTTAGGATACCCAGTTTCACACCCGTAGGAAGCCTACTAAATTCATTTTTTCCTGCTGCGACATTTTGTTAATCTTTTGCTCTCGGTGACCGTAATAAGATGACGTGGGAAACACTATATACTGCTCTCCGTGTTTTACAAGGATTTTATATGTCGACTATAGAACATTAAAATTATCCCCTGCCAGAGTACTTGTTGCTAATTTGTATTTTTAATTCCCAAAATTAATGAAATTGGAGCACTTTCTACATTTGCACGAAGTTCCCTATGTAGCAATCTGCCTAGCATGCAACATTCGGCCTCCTCTCTTTTTCAAATTACCTGTCAAAAGTAATGGAAATTAAAGTACGATTTGAAAAGAAAAATCGTCCTAATATGCCTATATGTTTTTCGGACATGTATTTTTAAAGGAAAATAGGATTCACCCGATAATGAAAATAGATAAAATATTCTCTTTCTTACGTATCCGTAAATGAAATACAGTGGGGCCTCGTTAATCTGGACGCCTTCGTTCCAAAGCAAATTGTCCAGATACTTGAATCAAAGACTTCTATAATGACAAATTGAAAATTATGTGTCCAGTTAATTTTGTCCGGGAGGCGAAACATCCATATTATTGGCGTCTTAATTAATGAGGCTCGACTGTATGTTTATTAAAGGGTTTTTTTTCGCCAGAAAAGATACATTTTAATTTGTCCATGACATATTTGATAAGTAACATAATGAATCTATGTAAAAATACCTAATTGTCACATTACTAATTCATTAAAGCTGATGAATAACGTCGGAAAGGCAATATGAGCTTTATGAATTCAGAGGTAATAGCAACGTTGAACGTTACATAATATTAACATGAAAGAAATAAAATGCTTATTACAAAAAATATTCAAAATGACAAAGTCTCGAAATATTCGGTAATCAACCGAAAATACTTTGTGATTATTGAAACGTAAGTAGGTTAATAAAGGCTGTTTTAGCTATATTATGCATAAGCCGACCTTAAACTTTCTTTCATTTACAAAATGAAATTTGTTCATTTTCAATTTCCCCCGGTTCTTTCGTTTATATCTTCTACCAATTTCTTTAATGTATTCTTCACAAATATAATAAGCAACTAAATTTCAAGTAAATTTTATAAAAACTACGTTTACTACAGTGCTTTGTGTTGCTATTATTGTATATATTTTTTCAATTCAATCCCTTCAGAAATCTATTTGGTGGTTATTTACAATTACTTTTGTTGGTACATGCCTTACTTGAGTTGTTCAGGAAAACCCATTAGAGGAAAACCACTATAAACTAACTAGCTTAATACTGGGTTGATGGTTCAACACATGCTTTGTGGAAGACTATCCGAGCGAGACAAAATGGCAATTCAATTGATGACTGTTGCCTCTGAAGTTTCGTTCAATCGAAACTTTTTCAGGGCAACAAAACTATAAAACAAATATTTACATTTTGTAGTTATTTAAAAACCCACATTTTCATCTTTATCTAAACAAATAATAGAGCGAAGAAATGTAGCGTTCAGCCCCCGTGGTTTCATCTCGACTGCGATAGTCACATCATCTGTTAAGCCTAGTATACCTCTTTTCTTTACACCGAGGAGCTGTATTCGCTATGATCGCCGGCTGAGAGACTGCATGCATTAACATTTTTGTTTGATTTCAATCTAATGTATTCAGGCGAGGTGTGTTTTGTGAAAAAGTGCTCTTATATTGAATCTATAAAACTGTTATATAATGCGCTATTTTTTATTCTTATTTCATAATTCTATAAAGACATCGTAGATGACAAGTTTTGATTTCATATGATAGATTTATACATGATAAGAAGAAATTTCGCTGTAAAATATCAAATTACGTATTAAAATCAGGACTATTGAGTGTCTTATTTGTAATGTTTACCAGTTGGAAAAATTTTATCTATGTTTCTTTCTCCGTGGAGAGAGAGAGAGAGAGAGAGAGAGAGAGAGAGAGAGAGAGATGGCTAAAGAAAAAAGAAAGGTAAGCGACAGAGAATGGGAAAAAGTAGATGAGAGAAAAAAGAAAATCTGGAGAAGAAATGCATACTCAATACTCATGCTTTTTCTATAGGCCCACCCATGGTTATATCGAAAACAAATGGAGACGGGAGAGTCGAAAATTCCGACTAACGGGCAAGTTCATGTCAATTGCTACCCTAACATGTTATATCTTATCACTACATAGGGGGATACCGTTATCATATTAAAAACTAATGAAAGCGACTTAAGTTTGAAATATAAACACCATAGTGAAAATAAAATGTTAAAAAGTTGAATAATCAATTTAGCAAACCTTCTATTTGTAGACATAAAAGACTTGTTTCTGAGTTTCTTGTGTTAACTGAAAGTGCTATAACTCTCGTTCTAGTGTATTATTATCTAACGACCCATTCAAGAATCTTCCTGTCATATCCGGATGTTACTGAAAGCCGATGTAGGGTTTTAAAGTTTGACCTTTGCTGTGGACTAAGGATATTTGATAAATAGGGGATAGTAAAATCTGTTGTGTTAAGGGACATCGGTTTTTTACTGTCTTATGCGAAGGAACCAACGACCTTTAGGGCTACAGGCGAACGCCCTACGGCGCAGCCATGATAACTCTAGTATGTATCTTCATCATATGATCGACGCCAATCTACAGTGCAGGTGAAGCAAGGACTGAACAATCTGTTTAATGCTATAAATTTATGTAATAGATTATATCATTATATTTAATCTACATTTATAATTCTTTGGGAGATTCTTTGATGTTTGTTTTCTTCTTCAGAGTCAACTCTGAAGTTTACTTTCCAGAACTTTTAACAGAAATGGGAGGATACTGAATGATAGGTAAACAAGAACGTTGAGGACATCAAAGTGGGATCAAAACCATTGGTTAAACGACAGACAACATCAAGGTCAAAATAAAAACTATACTAATGATAATCGACACAACAGGCATATGAAACTAAACTTGAAATATTGACACGAACTCCATTAAAAACAGGAAATGAGTCCAGGTTCCCCAGAAGGGGGGTCAACTCCAGCTTAAAGTCGAACATCTGTTTAGCAGTAGCAAGAGGAGTATATCTATCAATAAATAATTACGCTCCTAATACGTCTCTTCAGTTAAATTTGCCCTTCCTTGAAAGTGAACAGGTATAGTAAAATGATTTGGAAGATAAAGGGCGGATCCATCCTCTAATGAAAAACACTGATACCTTTCTAGACATGATATCTTTTGACAGCGCAAAATCAGGTTATCAAAGAGTCGTTCTTCCATGTGCCAATCTCGTCGAGGACATCTAAGTATTTATGTTTTCCGAACACGCATGATGACTTTGTTTGAAACCGTCATCCACCCATCCCGACGTGAACTACCCATCTGTCATATACTGTGGTAGTTCATGCGGTTGAGCGATCGGCATCTGACGATGTCGGCAATACCCGGAACTGAGTGGAAGAGTGGTGAAATATAGAGAAACTAGATCCTTTACACCTGAAAATATCTGTTTGAAACCTTTTCCTGTGTTAACATTAAAGGTTGTGACGCTACATTCCATAGTTATGACTATCCCCCGTCTTTCAGCCTATATGTATTGAGGAAAAACTGTTTATTAGTGTACGTAACGCCCACAGGTATACATCAAAGTGATTTTGGAGGTCTTGTATTGCATAAAACGAACCAAAGGCGCGTGACCGGGTATCATTACTATTCTCGTTTATAAGCGGTGTACTAAAGTTGTCCTTGTTTGTTTTATAGATACTTGACGTAATATTCACTGGTTTTTATTTTTTAAGTTTTCTTATTGGTGACAACAAACTGATATTGCCTTCTCAAATGTCCAACTTNNTTGTTCATTGGTTGCATTGTTCTTTAAAATTTCACTCAAGAATCTTTCATTTATATAGAAGTTCGACATATTTAGCCTATATTGGGCTTATGGCAATTAAGCAAAAAGGGTTTATATGATCAAACATACTATGACAAAGGACCTCAGTTTTTAATGTTTTACCTGCAGGGGAACTTTATCGGCGGTTCGAACCCATAACCTCTCGATCGGAAGTACGAACACGCTGACCACTTAGCCACGACATTCAAATTCTTAATACAAAAGGATACATATCCTTATATGAGACAATATGTAGATCCGATGAACAAAGGACAGCCGCTGTTTATTGAAGATCCGATAATAGGATCAGGTGCCAAGGAGGGATAAACACTGTTCATGCCCGCCGTACAGTCGTAGTAAATCTCAAATTAAATCAGTTAAACACTAATTTCTTTTCCACGATTGGGTACATCGGAGCCTAAAAGGATCTAAAAGAGTTAAATTGACAAATTCTAAAATCACAGAATAACAAGTCAATCAAACACGGGTCCATGATTCCTTGATGCTGATGTGCAAATATTACACTTTGGTAATTGTGTAAAATAAAACAGTTTCTTAATGAATAATTTTTTTTATTTTGCATTTATCAAATACTACAGGAATACACAAAGATGGGATTGGTATTGAAAAATAAAACAAATATAACACTTTCGGGACTAAATTAATCTGATATCAATCGATCTAAACCTTTGATTTGACTCTCTTAGAAAAAATACGATACCAAAAGGCTAGTCAAAGATTGTGTTGTAGAATGACAGACAACACAATGATCAAAACAAAACGAAATAATGCTACAACACAATAACATATTAAACAAAAGATAGAGTGACACGAAACCCGCTAAAACTGGGAGGGAGTGCAGGTGCTCCGGAAGGGTAAGCAACTCCTGCTCCACGCGGGTCATCTGTCATATCACCCTGATCATACAATGATAACTGCTATTTTGAATAGCTAATTACCGTCCAAGGCATAAATATTTCACTCAGTATGATATATCAGCAACACCTATTACTATTAATTTTTAGCTCATCTAAAAAATCCATACTCTGATAGAATAATATTTGATGTTTAAATGAGATATTTAAGACTTTGAAATATTTAATCACTGTAAGAAAACGAACTAACAATATGCATGCATCTTTTTAAATCCTGAAAGTATTCGATTTCGAAATAGTTCAACTCCGGCAAAATTTAGAAAAAAATGTGATTTGAAATACTTTAGTTCATTAGTGTTAGATATCCAGGAATAGAGAAAATCTGACAAAATATTCATTTACTACCTCTAAATAACAATTAATATTCCTATTGATTATTCGGAGCCGTATGCTCCCTTTCATGCGATGCAGCACGTGCAGTTTGGCACGCTCTCCCCCGATCGAATTCCTCGTATCGTTATATCTTTATAGCTATGTCTTTTCTCTATCATTTTGTAAGGTTGAATCAAGTATAGAAAGAACAACACGGAGGCTTACACACAGAGAGGGTTCTGACCGGCGTGCGAATTATTTTTCACGATTCGGTAATATTGCCTTAGTCATTTTTAAAGCCATAAAAAGTATCAATTTAGCCCCCATTCCTCTGCCTATTATCTATGGATAATTATAAATTCAATTGTAAGTATCGTTTCGTTCTCTTTTTATGGGTAGTGTTTCTGCAAACGCGATCATAATTCAAAACGAAATCTCTTCAATATGGAGATGCCCACGTGAAACAAAGCCCGTTAAACGCCGTGAAATTGCCGATGATTTACAGATAATATACAAAAATCTTATCATCACCTGTGTGACTACGATGAACGATATCTCGTATCCAAGGTATGTTTTGTCATTGTTTTATATTGTTGTAACGCCAAGATTTATCTCCGAGTCCATTTTTTCGGTTCACTTATCGAAAGCGGCGGAGCGATAGGATTTGCACGAGCGCCCCCCGCGCGAGCGATGGCAGAAGTTAAGATAAGACGTCAGCGCCGTGGGTCGTGTTCACCACTTATCAAACACTATTGTCAAGAACAATTTCTGGCGTTAAAATTACAGAACCCTGTTCCGTGAAATGATTTGCCACTATTACAATAGGCATTCTGCTTATCTATATAGTAAAGCTCATTATCAACAAGCGTTTCCCATTCATAATAAACGACAAGTTTAGTAAAAGTTTCTGATATGTTTTACCGATGCACTGTAGCCAATTGTGTCTTCAGTATTGGGTGGATCAGGCTTTTTATATAAAATTTTAAAAATGAATTAAAATGAGATATTTTGAATTTGTTCTTCTACCATCCACAGACCTCGTCTTAAACACCAGACAGTAGAAATTTCAATCGAGAATATTTTCCGGACCTTGTTTCAAAAAAGAATCAAGGGACATGAATCTGGTCGACATTCATAGTAAAATGTTGTGTATATATTCTATTTCTTCAGTGAATGCCACTGTAATATAGCGACCAGTAGTTGAAGAGAAACATCGAAGAAAAGTTACCCTCGAAACAAGACATCAACATTAACATGGGTACACGGACGGAATATAGTACACTGAAAATGAAATGATAAAATATTATGAAAGAAGAATAATGTTTCCAGAATATGAAGTTTGAAGGTCTGATACGCAGCTGCTGTACGGATTTGACGTCAATAGATAATTTGTGGAACTGCTGCACTTTTTTGACATATGATTAAAGGGAATTATTCCTATGTCGGACCTACAGATTATCTGCTACAGCCAATCATACAAGAGATATATTTTGAAACCCATGTCACCATCTTTGCCACTTTAGATTCTCCAAAATTATCCCTTCAAGGCAAGAAAAAATCTCCTTATATCCGCCATGTTGTTCTTACAGAATGAAAGGAGAAGATAACTTTAACTATCACAGCCCCAATGTCTGACGTCACAGTGGAAAAAACAGTATTTTAGCGCTTTTTTAATAATCTATTTTGACTTATACGGTATCTGGGTTTTCTTTATTTCTTCTTCTTATGGGGGGGGTGTCTTTTCTTTTGTTTTGCTTGAATATTAGAATAATTTTTATTATATCAGAATGTAACAATTTAAAAAAATAAAAACTGGTTAGAGTGAGTTGACGTTACAGATTCTTTGCGTTCCCTTGAACCTCTCTATCTAACTTTACGTCATCGAACTAAGTGCTTGCCTTAAGATAATCAGGGCATTTGAAGATTCTCAGTAGATTAACTTGATATCCCTAGAATTACATGTCCATTCGTGTGATGACTTTTGAATGATTCTTGAAAACTCGAAGTGCTCGGGACCGCTGATTAACTTCGACTTTTCGAGACTTCAAGCGAGTTTTAAAAAAATACGGCATATCTCAAGCTGAACACTATTCCGCCAGCACAAACTCTCTTATTCACTCCCTTTTCCGTACACTCTTCTTACAACGCATCCATTTGGTAAATATTCTTAAAGAATTTAACATTGTCGTCATCTTGATTGCTAAATAAACAACCGGTAATCAAAATGTCTACCAAAAATTGGCATTTCAAAAGAATTAGATGATATTCCACCGGTATTTTAAGCTTTGAACTGTGAGATTTATTCGAGAGATCGAAAAATCCGACGTCAACTTTCGAAAGACCGAGAATAACTTTCTTAAATTTATTTAGAGAAAACGTCGGGACCGTATATATATACGAGAAAAATAATAACGCAATGGTACATTACATTTGCGCATCTATTACTCATAAGTTCAGGCCAATCCCATTAGGAGGAGTTGCTCTGTGATTATTATTTTATGCATGTAATCAGTACAGTTCACCGAACAGTAATTGTTTTATGCATTGTGAACAATGAACAAGAAATGATAAATCTTTGTATTGTGTGCCAAATGGTAAACTACGTGAATGCATAAAAGTCAAAATAAAACAGTGAATGATGACTAATTCAAACATTTTGCAGGACGGGACGGGACAGGAATTCTCGCTTTAAATGTTTATAAAAGTTTATATTGCCGAATATACCATTTCTATTATTGGACACAGTTGCACAATGGTTTTATACGTTTTTAATAATTACTAATGAGTTAACATGTAACTAACTAACTAAACAAATATGCAACAGCGTTAAACCTTTAGGTTGGTTAACTACTAGCTAAGAAATAACTTCTAGTTAGTGGTTAACTACAGATTAATTGAATAGTGCATTGTGTAATTGGGTTCTGGTGTCTTTGTGAAATCTTATTATTTCGTAAAAGAATCTTTCTAGAGCCGTCATAACTTTGTTGCAGTGTGCATGATTTCCGATTGTGAGGTATTGGATTCAAGTCTGAACGGTAGGAGATACTTCTTTATCTGGCCTGATCAAACAAACAAAAAAAAAACCAAACATACAAACAAAAATCAAAAAAACAAAAAGGAACACAAAAAAAACCCAAAAATAACAAAAAAAAAAAAACCAAAAAAAAAAAAACCCCCAAAAAACCACTGAGGTAATGTTTTGGTGACATTTTAGTTCCCTATTGCTCATTGCATCAATGTGACCATTCGGGGGAAAGTTGTGAAATACCAAATGAGTATTTAAATAACATAGTTCAAATTACACACAAACCCATGGCAAAATATAATTAAAAACAATACAACACATGATCATCCATATAAAGCAAGCAATCTAAAGATTAGCATCGTAAACGAACATTGGTAATGAGTTCAGGTGCTCTGGAAAGGTAAGCTTCTTGCCCAGTGTGCGGCACCCGGTATGCTATGATTGTTGCAAATTCGGGAGAAAGTCATATGTGGTGTTAGTCGAAAACGAGTTCGGAAGAACGTAATTAGGTATCAACGTAGGGAGTATATTCCTCGTATTTTGTGGAACCGATATTCGGTAATACTGCAACGAGTCATGATGGCGGCCGTAAATCGTTCGAAATATGAAGCCTTTCATTAGCATCTTAATATGCTGTTGAACATTTAAAACATACCAACCTTCCTCCTTATGCTTAACATGGTGTGTACATAAAGATCTTCAACAACATACATGTATTATCGTACCAGTGCACCAAAAAGTTGTTTTTATCAAGAGCGGTTCTCTAAAAATAAGTTTCAAAAATGTTTATTTTTTTCCAAAAAGGTTTATGAAAGTCATCATAAGTATTGTCAAATTGTAGATATAATTAATCATTATGCATTTAAATCTACGACGAAACATTGCTCAGAGAGAAATTGTGCTAAACGAGATATTCATTCCAAGATAGTTTATTTTGTGTGCACAATGTATTCCAATTTTAATCCCATTCGATTGGTTGGAATAGTTTTAGCATTCTTAAGGTAGATATTTTCCATTGATCTGGAATAATACTAGTGATTTTAGCCATTTTTGCCAAAAAGCAAAAATTATAAATGGTACATTTTTTTCAATGAATAGTAAATGGCCGCCCTGAAACGTTCACGTGATGCACACCACCATGAAACAAAGACGAACAAAACATCAACATAAATCATATTGAAATCAACTTGAAAGTAAATGAATGTTGAACAAAGGAAAAGAAAGCGGAATATTTTGATCTATGCTATTGTTCCGTAAAATAATAAAGGTTATGAGACCGGAAGTGATTATGCAAATTCTGCGCATACACATAAAGTTGTATGCGTTCTTTGATGTATTATTAATTTAAGTAGTGAATTGTGTAATATTCTAATGACAGAGAGATGAATGATGGAGAAAATATACCGCAATGGTCATATTTACTTTATGTATATATGAGTGTATATGCAAATTCGGAAAAGTTGTGATCATTCAATAATGGGAGAATTTTTCCCTCCAAATATAGCGTCATTTCCCGCCTACCTTCAAAAGAGAAGACAATAAGATCAAAACAAGATCAAAAATGAATCTAAGTATTGCACTTCTGAATTCTATTTCATATAATTTGTTTTTGCAAAATAAATCTCTAACATAAGATTCTATGTGACAAGCGAATTTAGTGCGCAACTGGAATTTTTTATCGTCGGGATCGGTATTCTCACTGACATGAATTCTCATCAGAACGTTATGTGAGAAATCAGTGTCGCATACGTCGTAGTATGGTGAATGACTAGTTCATAATTCGTGTTGTTTTTCTTTTGTTTGCTTTGCTTAGTTTTGTTTCATTTTTATTATTATTATTTTTTTCTCATGTTTACCAATAGAATATAGACTACTTCGAAATTATGTACCCCGTAAATTTTCATATTTATTGCGCATTTACCCATGTATAACTTTGCTGAAGTTAAGTTGGTTCCATCATTAAAAAAACCGTCTGTGCAGCAATCATGCCAGCTTTTTTGGTGTTTGGTCATTCACATGAAAAGAACAGTATGGAAAAAATTATGAAACAGTATGAAAATTTTGTTTTAAAAATTATAGCTCGTCTATTCTTAGGGGTTTCTTTTTTATCTTATGGTAAAAAAATAATTGGGACTATTTTCCAGATACGGTTGAGCCTTCACCTTTTTGATAAATTAACCTGGTCAAGGATTTTTTCCCCAAATTTACTTATCATTCTCGATGTGTTGTTTCAGGGTCCTCCTTGGCCTGATGGTTAGCATGTTCGACTTCGAATCGAAGGGTCCGGAGTTTGATTCCCGCAGCGCCATTCCGCGGTTGGCTATCTCGGTCTTTCGGATAAGACAGTAAAAAACGAGGCCCCGTGTCACAGTAGGTCTTGGCATGTTAAAGTACCCTCTCTGCTGTAAGACCATTAGTGCCGAGCAAAGGCAAAATTTGTTGTTCTTTACCGGTACACGGTGACGTCTCCATATGAGTGAGTTGGACATTGAACAAGAAGAAGAACAACAACAACAACAGCAGCAACAACAACAACATATATTGTTTCAGTAATCCGGATACTTTATTTTTTCGAACAATTTGATTTGGACCGAATTCGCCCCGATTAACTCTCCACTGTAAATAGTATATCATCACCATACGGGTATGCTGATTCGAAAAGACGCCATGTATTTTTCATATTCAGTATACAACAAACGAAAGAGCACGCAAAACCAGGAAAACAAAATAGAAAGAAAAATAAAAAATGAACTAAAGAACGAAAGAAAACCTCAACAGGAGAATGAAAGCAGGTGCCCGAGGAGAAGTCTTCATCTACACTTGATTTGGTTGAAAGAAAAATAAATTTATGATGGGAAATACTCAAATAAGACATCTTTGACGGTTTGGATACTTAAGCCGGACTGGTTTTTAACGTTTTAAAAGAGGTGTATCCTGGTAAACGTACGGGTACAAAGTAAAACCCGTTAGTTTCAAGGGAACGCTTCTTCAAGTGAAAATGTTCTACATGAGGGAAATATTCTGTATTGACATGGGGATTAGTAATGGTACATTTCATCATACAAACACATTGTTTAATTGCTTGAATTAGGTCAATCACTCTGATGTCTAGTCCTAACCCCCCCCCCCTCTCTCTCTCTCATGAACATGTAAAAGATCAGATGTCTTATTTTAAATAAACCATAGAGAAATGAAAACTATCAAAATAAAACTGGGGTAAAGCAATATTTTCAATTTAACGAAAATGAAGCCAATTTGAAATGTTCATTCGAAAACAAAGACCATACGGCTCATTTAGTAAAATAATACACAAACATAAACATGTATACGTATATATGTATATGTTGAAAAAATACTATATTAAAATACTAGTAAAGTAACTTAGCCGGCAAATTAAAACCTATTCAAATAAAGCGGCATTTTGATATATCAAGGTTATATATATTTATTTATATATAATGAAAATTATCACACACCCATTTTTGAAACCGTTTTACCTGGCTAATTCGTTAACTAAAATTAAAAACATTTATTCCCTTTCGGTTTCAATATACTGATTTTCATAAAGGTATCATTTTTATGAATGTTTTTTGAATGATTCATTTTTGTAGAGGCCTTCACCAATTTTAATATATTTTAGATACAGACATTAGCAAAATACTATTCATCTTCCATATTTCAGATCTATCACATAAATATTTTCGATGTAAAGACTCGTGCAATTTTTTCAATTAGACCATTCGTCTTAGATTGTAAACGCCGACATAGAAAGTCAGAATTTGACATTTCAATTTCTTGGAAGATAAAGTAGATTTATCTATGACCTTAACATATGAAGAAACCTATATAACAAATAGGTTTTTTTAATTGGAATATCACTGACTTGGTTCATATATGATAAATCTACTTACTTCCTGGAAGAATCCTACTGGATAGCTTATTAGCGCTACAGAAATTCTACACGAGAAAGACCTTTCACTCTATATGTATTCCATTAACGGTAATTCAATAGTTCAAAGAAGTGAACTTGAGTATGAACTACATTTTATTAAACGGGGCCTCCATGGCCGAGTGGTTTACGTGTTCGACTGAGCATCGAAATATCCGGGTTCGAGCCGCGTAGCGCCACTCCGTGGTTGCCGTCCCTGTCTTTCGGATGAGACAGTAAAAACCGAGGTCCCGTGTCACAAAAGGTGTTGGTGCGTCAAAGAACCCTCCCTGCTGTACGGCCAGCAGTGCCGAGCATAGGCAAAATTTGTCGCCCTTCACTGGCACACGGTGACGTCTCCATATGAGTGAAATATTCTTGAGGGGCACGTTAAACAACAATAACATACCATACAAAATATTTATTAAATGGCGAATTTAAGTAGAATAATCTTGCAGGTAAAGTCAAATCGAGGGTTCGAATCCACGCACCAATATAGTCGGATGTTCTATATTTAGAATGGAAAATAATGAAATAAAAAAGGATTAAATAATCGGAATAGGTCTGACGTTTCAAACTAATTCGCAGTAATTTGACATCACAAACGATGTGGTCAAAATGAAAGTGAAATTGGGAAAATAAAAACACAAACTGACAACAGAACGGAAAAAGGAAAAAAACCTTATATTAATTATGTCACTGGTATTTGTTGCCACATAAGCAAAATCGGTTAAATACTTTCAGTGACGATTCTTGAAGTCTGTTTTATTCTTGATGTTCATTTCTTTTTATTCATTTTATTTCATGTTGCAAAAAAAATCATTTATTAAAAAGGAAACTTTTATTCATGATTTATAAAAAGCTGAGCTTGTTTGAAAAATGACCCCTTTATTTCTTTTTGCCAGTTTTTATAATGTATTTTTTTTAGTTCTATTTGTATCCTACTGAACTAGTTCTAGCCATTTTTCACCGCTGAATACGGTAATTAGCTAAAATTATGATCTTTGATTCTCTTTGAAAGCATTTGGTATCAAAGCTCGTAGTTATTATTACAGATCTTGATCAGAATTCTACACCAATTATGCTCGGCCTATTCAATACTTTATAAATCCGACACGTTGGTAAATAGATCCAATACATCACTATTATGGTAAAAACAGGGGAAATATCGCAATGCACAGAATTACACGTAAATGCCTTCATTTTGCGGCGGAAAATTGCCAATTTGAACTTATTATAGATTTATATATGGCATCATTTTCGGCTAAAATTGACCAAAAATTGATAAAATAAAACAATACTTAACATGTATTTTCTTTAATTATTGAAGTTTTAGATTGGGAATTATTCCCCACGGTCGGTAACAATTGATTCGATTCAGTTGTTCAATGGTGATTATTAAATAGGGTATTTATATTTTGATTTTCTACATAATTATTTGAAATTACAGGCTGGTGCTAATAATACTGGGTAACTAGCTAAGGTAAATTACAACGCGGAGCCGCAAAATGTCACATATAAAAACCAAAAGATGTATTTTTCTCGTCTCTATAATAATGGTAGTTCTGTTTTGAAGTGATTTAAGTCTATAATACCTCTATATAAGACGAGCCGGGATTTTTCTTAGAACGATTTCTCACGTTTTATCACATCTAGTGACCATCTT
>JACSZP010028530.1:0-11209 GCA_016161895.1 Pinna nobilis
AAAAAAAAAAAAAAAAAAAGACCTGGGCTATGTCTTTTAAACTGGAAAAGAAAGAGGTGTGATATTTTACCTAAGGATTTCTCCTTATTAGGGTTTTCATTTAGAATCATGACTTTTGACTTACATCTGTTGACCTTGATTTGTACACCAGAGCACATCATTGTATAAATAGTACATCTTACATCTTCTTCGCTAGATACCGCTGGGCTTTTATTGGAGGAGTAGCAGCAGGAAACGATAGTGACAAAGAGGAGGATTCTGAAGAGGAGGAGGACAATAAGAAAAAAGACAACAAAAAGAAAAAGAATAAAAGACCAAAGTTTACTCCCCATATTATACGCCTCACAAAACTTATAAATGAAAAAGTAAGTACATGTAGATATTGTGCCACATGTCTTTACAATGCTTATAAGTGAGGAGAAGATTTGTGATATACTTGTACATGTCCCTTAAAAAACTTATAATTAAACAACACTGGTAAGTCATAATATGTTACGTTAAATACTTGTCTCATTTGTTCTTGTAGCTACAGCTTCCCCCCCATACCAAAAATCTGGACCATGTGACCTTGACCTAGGAATAAGACCCAATTTTTTGCCATTACAGTTGTGAGATTATTTTGCTGTCATACAGTGTATATATATTTTACAAACGTGTTTTGTTAGTATTCTTCATGTATGTGTACTTTACTTTATGTTTTACATTTTCAAGGTGAAAGGTGCAACTCCAATACTTAAGCAGACACCTGGATGTCCACTACTCACTCAGACGTATTTACGGTCTCTGGCAGAGCTACAGCCATTCTTCAATACATTATGTTATGTTGGACAATCCAACAATAATTTCAATATGAATGACAAATCATCTAGTAGGACACATAGCAAAAAGTCGAGTAAGAAATCTTCATTGGATGTTCCCGGGCAAAACTCTTTGCCCAAGTCAAGATCCTCTCCAGCTGCAATAGACAAGCTTACTAAAGGTTCGTCAGATGGTCGCACACAGAGTCAGTGTAAAAGTAACAGACTGTACATAGAAGAACTGATAGAGAGAGACTTTCTGGAGCCATTGCCTAAATACTGAAGACAATTCTGAGAAAAGTTGCTGAGTTAAATTACACAGCTGACTTCTGCAGCATAATCCATATGTTGAGTGGTTCTAAGAAAACATCAAATAGAAGATCATAACCTAAAAAATGACATTTTACCTATTTTCAGCAATTAAAGATATGACATGCATAACAACATAGTAATTTTTTTTCAGTTCCGCTGACACTGTATGTCAGTTAGAACTAGACTTTAACATCTGATAATGTTAGCTTTTGTGTTGTCTTTTCCCTGTATCAGTTGCAATACTTTCTACATTCTAGACTGGTGATATGATGGGCATGTACTGTCCAATTGTGTGTAGAACTTAACATAGATAACCTGATAGAATAGACACTACCTAGAGCCACTGCCTAAGTCATTGTCAAGTATGCTTAATGGCATTGCGGATATTCGCAGACCAGGGGCCATTTTCACAAAAAATCTTACAATTAAAATCACTCATATTGTAAGTGAGCAATTTTTCAATTAACTATTTCATACATTTTACAAAAAAATGACAACTTTTGGTGAAATCGGATTTTTTTTAGTCTCATACTGTATACATAGTAATTTTCGCCTTATATTATTTACGCCCCAATGCATTTGCAAAAGTTTCACCCTGCTTTATACTCGCACAGTTTTGTCATAAATCTATTCCATATATTTAATTTTGCCCTCTGACAATGAGGGTCAAAGGGGCGAAAATAAAACAGTGGCGAAAATTTCCCTGTGTACAGTAAATCAGATTGTGTCTACGTATATTGGTATAAAGTTATAGTATAGGTATAGTTTGTCAATAAGTAACATACAATCTTGATGCACTTTTGACTTATGAGAGTTTTTTACCAGAAGGTTCTTTGTGACAAAGGACATAATTTTATTGTACTTGTGTTATTTCCTGACTCATCAGTGTATCAGCCATTACTGTTCAGAAGTTGCTCATGTATTTATGTATATGTATATGTATATAACTCATTTATAAGTTGAGATTTAAGTTTTGAGATCTCAGATCTATTTTTTTGTTTTATGTCCAACGAGATGTGGTATAATTGTGATAACTTAGTAAATTAATACAACTTTAATCAAACTAATCATAATTACTTAATAATTACTAGAGAGAAAGGTATACTCATACATGTTCTTGTTATATACAACGCAGCTCTCTTATTGTATTCCTTATAAGTTTTCGTTAGATTCTGTATTTGCTTATTCATTGTACAGTAGAACCTGTCTTGAGAGATCACCTCTTCTGCCACAAAAATGTGGGTTTTCAAGACAGTTGGTCTCTCATGACAGGTTTTATTCTTATGATTATTTAGGAACATACATGTAGTTTTCATGTTTTCTCTCAAGGCAGGTGGTCTGTCATGACAGCTGGTCTATCAAGACTGTTCTACTGTATATAGAAATTCCTCTGTATATTCACCTTCATACACTTTGAGTCATTTGCAAAGTGCAATACTTCATGAACAAAATATTAAACTTACATGATTTTCAACTTTAAATATTGAATGTTACATTAACATAGAATACTGTTAATATTTGTTTCAAGAGGGAATTAATGCCTTTAGATTCATTGTGCCAGTTAGGTTCCAGATTAAGATACCCAAATGCAAACTTGTCTCTTTAACCCTTTTAACCCTAAATCAGAATGGTATGCTCTAATCTATTGTCTTGGACCAGTCTACTTTGGTCTATAGTGGCAAAAGGTTTAAATGTAGACAAACGAATTGCTGTGTACTACTAAAGCAGAAAAAGAATTTCAGTATACTGGGGAAATATTGTAACCTATGTGTAGAGGATGATATGTTTCTGGTACCACACATGTATATATATGTAAAGACACAACAAAAATACTAGCTCCCCTCTATAGCAATCTTTTTTGTCTTTTATTTGTACACAAGTTCTTCAAAATTAAGGAAAATCAAATGTTAAAATGTTCAAATGTATTTATGTACATGTACATGTATGTATAGTATAGACCATGTTGTGAAGTACACAATGACTTGATCATCACTAATTTCCCCTTACCTCCATTTGTTTTACTGATGCACTCTGTACACTTTGCTTGTTGAAGGGAACACACCCCACAGACAGGGGCATCATGTCTGATTACTGACACACTTTAATTTTAGTCTTATGGTTTTTTTATTTCTTATATGAGAGGAAGAGGGTAAAGCTCTCAAGATTTGACACAGAAGTTAAAGTGGCTATGTAAATAGTTGGATAAGTTTAAAAGCAAATATATATACATTGTATCAATTATATATACATTGTATCAGTTAAAGTATTACACAATATTTATAATCTTATGGAGGGTATTGTGAATATGTTTTGAAATTATACCGATGTCTAATGTGTACCAAATATTCAGGTGATAAAATCAAATCAAGCAAGTCTGTCCAGTGTGATGAAATATCTGCCATCTTACTACAAAAAGCAGATTACCTTCTTTAATAAGTTGCCAAATATCAACAAGACTGACCAGTGGTCATAATAACTGGACATAATTATGTCATGCATATATATGTTATTGGTGCCATCAACCTGTGGAAGATCAATCTTCCACAAGTTACTAAGATAATATTTGTACATGTATAAGATACATGTTAGATGTGATATATAAAGTTTCCCTGGCAAGTCAATATGGTAGCCCACTTTGTTCATGTCATGGTCAATGTCTGCCTTTACTTGGTCATCCGCAAAAATGTATTAATGCGAGTGAGTGCCACATTAAGGTGATGTATTAAATTGTACCACTACTATCGTTGTGAAAATTATGTTTTTGAGACAAACTACCCGTAAATGGTATGTTCTGGTATTTATTTGAGTGTTTGAGTGAATGTTTGAGGTTTATCTTGCATTTGTACATAAATACTGTATATATGGTTAATATCGCCCCATGTTATTTCGACCCTAATATAGGCCTACTTTCAAACTGTTTCACCCAGTTTTAAATTTTCCCGGTCTTAGTCTTTAATTCGCCTACTGACGATGAGGGCAAAAGAGGCAAAAATAAAATGAGGGCAAAAATTGACCCAGTATACAGTATTTCATGGCGATATGTGATAATATGTACATTCTAATTTGTGATACATGTAACATAATTGTGGATGTATAAACTTGATAAACATTGATGTGAGGAGTCAAAATTATAATTGTCATAACTTTTATGTATTTATAGAACTTGGTTATTGAGTTTTATTTGGTGACATTTAAGGTGACACTAAGTGTGCTTTGTTAGTCATTTAAACTTGCAATTGAAGACGTAGTCATTAGGAATTATTTGACATTGGTTTCATACATGTATATGTATGTATGTCTATTTGTGAACCATTTTAATTAACTCTCTGATCCCAGGCCACTTGGTAGGACCAGCTCTTCCACTTTTGGCCTCAAGTTAAACCTATACAAAAAAGTATATACCACCAGGGTATGTATACAGGAGTTGGTGTAATGGCTGAAAAGTCAGCCTTTGGGATTTAGAGGGATAAAAGAATCATAATTAGTAATTATGTCACATTTCGTATATATATTTATGAAATTAATAAATATAAGTTGAAATGTATAATAGAAAAAATTAATGCTCTGTTGCCTTTAATTGTCAAATTAATTAAGGGTCTTTGTTAAAAGGTGTTTTGAAAACCTTTTGCCAATGAATCTAGGAGACATCAGAAACAAAATAGTGAATACAATTTTATACTAAAGTTCTACTGGGAAATCTAATATAAATCTGTTTGTCCAAGTTTTCCACCTTTCCTTATCATCTGAGATATGCATATAATATTAATAATAATAATCAATATTCTTTATGTACTTTGATATAAGTGGATCAACAGATTCATTTCCAACACCCAGGCTGATTTTATCTTTAGAAAACAAAATGTTACACTTTACATGAAAATTGTAAATCCAATTTTATTTGCAGCAGTATATCATAGGCGTATTTGTAAATGTAACCTGACACAGATATGTATTCTATCATCAAATGGCATAATAAATATATTTACATGTGTGCCAATAGATAAGTAATATCCTGGATCAATGTTAAACTTTTAAACTACAGATTCAAGAAATAGACTTTTTGTATGCAGTGCAGTTTATTTGCACCATAGTTAGTAGACTTGTCAGTTGAACCAAACAGATCAATATAGGCTTACTTCACAAAAGCTGGTCCTTGTCCTTGGTAGAAGCGCTGTTAAAGGTCATGCTGATTTGAATTTTACTGTTGGTTTTCAAGCTGTTTTTCTGCTATCATTGCAGTTTAAGATTTTCATGCAAGACCCTGGCTGGCTCTTTATTATATATGCACTTTTGATGTTGTCTTTATCACTTTCTCCTACTTTTTGGGAATGATCAGTCACACTGATTATTTGTTCTTACTGAAGGATAGCTTAAGCTTCAGGCCCATGATGTGCCAAATACATGTAACTGTTTGTGATTTTTCAGTAATTTGGGTATTTGTGTTTAAAGTATTTAATGACTTGTATTCGGAGTATGCTTATTCAGATCACTTTCTGTTATGTATACAATGTAAGTATGCCAACATTTAATCAGATTTTATAAGGTTTTGTTTTGTGTTGATGTTGAGGTTTACTTCTGTTCCTTGTCATTTCATTCTACAGTCACTTGGTGGCATCAAGTTTCCATAGGTGGAGCTGACTTGTCAAGAATTAAGATACCCTGGTACAGAGTATGGACCATCTATTAGATAACTGGCAAAATTTTTCATCTAGTACTAGTTAGTCAAGTAGCAGGGGATCCAAATTAAAATAATGACTGAAATGGAGTAATTCTGATAAAATGGAACAAAAGGTGGCTAAATGGCTCATATTAATGGTAAAACTCCTGGAAAAGTTTGGTATGTGACATCACCTTCCCATTGTAATTATCTTCAAATTTGAGGTCAGAGATTTTTTTGATGTAAAGAGCCTGGTATGCTCTAACTATTTGCAGATTGAGACAGATAGATATTTGTGAACTTTAAAGTATACACCATTCCACATAGTGTAATGTATAGCCTGTAATCAGACACTTCTGTTTTAACAAATGGTCTGTGAAAAAGTGATAAGTATCTAGATACATAGGCCTATAACATATTGAGGCCTACATGTACTTTATGTATTTACTGGAGAGGTCCACAAGAAAAATTGGTGAATATATCACATGTGTGTGCACATTTATTTTTAATCTGTAGGCCTATTTTATGATATATTTTGGCATGTATAAGCACTGAGATGGGAATAACATTGGCTGTATTTCATATCCATGGCTAGCTCTGTATTGATTGTGAGCATCTCCATGTGTAAATTCCCTATTTTGAATGGCATTTTGACAAAATCCAGTCTTCAAAATCAGTCTACTAACCTCACTGATCTTAACACACTGGTATAAGATTTCAATAATTAGAACCTGGAACATTAGAACAAAAACTAATGGAATCAAATCATTGTGACCATTCAACAACAAGTATCTCAAAGTTGCCCAGCTTTTAGGTACGGCTAATGCTTTCAACCCAAAGTATCAAAATAGAATACTGTTTCAATTGCGTTGGACCAGTCTGTCATGGTCTGTGGTGTTGAACGGGTTAAGAGAATTATCTTTATCTTGTGTTTTTGCGATATATAGAAATTGCTTATTTATTTGACTTAGGACAGGGTTTGATTATTGTTGACATAATATATGAAATAGATATATGCTAATAACACCAGTTTATTGAGGTCTTAACAATTCAGACATATGCTGCATATTTTGAACTGACAGTCCCAATTATAAAGCAGGGCACCTGCATAATGGTCTTTTATTGTGTGAATCATGGGATACATATTTATTTGGACTGCTTTTTCTTTGTTAGAAAAAAATCAAACTGCAGATTGATCATTGTTGATTCATGAAATAAGTTTTTATTGTTTAATTTATTCTAGTCAAACGGATCATGCTTTTGGTAGTGATATGATGAAGTGAAGCATTTGATGCTTTATCAAGTAATAAAGTCTTCATATATATATTTTGTGTCATTTATTCTGTTATTCTGTGTTACCATATGAAGTGCAATGATTCTACATATTAGAAAGAATCAAATCTTATGCCCCATGGCAAGTATTAATGTACAAGACTAAAGAGTGTGTCACACACCCTTGAACCAAGGGCGCCTCCATGGTCGAGTGGTTGACATGTTCGACTTGGTTGACCATCCCTGTCTTTCAGATGAGACATTAAAGCTGAGGTCCCGTGTCACAGTAGGTGTTGGCACATTAAAGAACCCTCCCTGCTCTACAGCAATAAGTACCAAGCATAGGCAAAATTGTTCACCCTTACCCAGCACACAGTGATGTCTCCATATGAGTGAAATTTTCTGGAGTGGGATGTTAAAAAGCAATACAACAACCTTGAACCTAGGTTATATCTTCAAGGTCAAGGTCACAGTGCATATGATAGGTAAATCCTTTGTTCAAGCCATAAAATTGAACCCCTAGCATGGATTTGAATATATCACAGAATAAAAGTTTATATCTTTAATGTCAAGGTCACAGTTTATATACATGTACATGTAATAGGTAAATCTTTTGTCAAGGCAATAAGATTTTGCACCCTTGCATTAAGTTTCAAAGAATGATTTACTAGGACCTAAGGATGTGTTATGACCTTGAACCCAGCATATATTTCTAGGTCAAGGTCACTGCATATCATAGGCAAATTAGTTATCTGGGCAATAACATGCCTCTTGCAGAAATATGAATAATATTTCGCAGAATTATTATCAACCATGACCTAGGTATGGGTTTGCTATGTCCTTGAAACTAGATTATGTTTTAAGGTCAAGGTCACAGTATACATGTATATTATGATAGGTAATTCCCTTTTCTCTTCCCCTTGCAGGGATTTGAATATCATCCAAAGAATTATTGACCAAGACCTAAGAGTGTGTCATATCCTTAAACCTAAATTATGTATCAAGGTCAATGTTACAGTGCATATAATAGAAATATCCTCTTTCTGGGTGATAAAATTTGACACCTTGCACAAATTTAAAGATAATTTCAAAGAATTACTGACCAGGACCTAAGAATGTGTCATAACTTTAAACCAAGGTCATATCTCCAAGGTAAAGGTCACAGTGCTTATGATAGGTAAGTCTGTTGTCTGGATGAGCTCATTTTAACCCATACATGGATTTGAATGATATTTCACAAAATTGTTGACCTGGACTTAAGGGTGTGTGATGACCTTAACCTAGGTCACCTCTTCAAGGTGCAGATGATGGGTTAATCCTTTGTCCAGGGGATGATCTTTTACCCCCTTATTGGATTTGAATAATATTACTTAGAATTTTTAACAGAATCTAAGGGTGTGTCATGACCTTGAACCTAGGTTATATCTTCAGGGTTAAGGTCACAGTGTATAGTGTTCTATCCACAATAGCTTGTCTGAGCATTTTATCCACGGTGTTAATTCAAATAATAGAATTGTTGACCAGAACAAACAGAAAATCATATTTCATGGAATAGTCGACCAACTGAATTCTTCAAGGTCAAGGTCACAGTGCATAAGAAAGATGAGTCTTTTTTCTCGGTATTTCATGTCTGGTTGTATTTGACTTTCATAGAACTGTAGATCAAGTTTCTTATGTATTGTATTTTGACAAGCATTACTTGCCTTATTCTCCTTTAAAAAGAGAAATAGTGTGACCATGTTGACATTGCTTTTGTTTTTCATGCTAGCTGCTTTGAGAGCCAGGTCCTCATATGATGGTTTCAGTTGTGTCTCACATACACTCATTGCTAGATAGTTTTCATGATTGAATAATTGCAACAGTGCAGTATTCTTTTGTGAGATGTAGATTTGTTTCTGCGGGGCAATTGTCTTCAAATTACAGGTTCAAGGGTTTGAGTCCAGCTATTTCATAACAGGTTATTCAGCTTGGCACATCAACTTAAGATCCTAATTGTATAAAATCCAAAGCCTAGCTGATATCTGAAATTTGTATCAATATGATGCACAGAGTCATGATATTACTGAAATAAAGTTGAAACTGAGTTGAAGAGACTACCATTGGAGCCCTATTTTAATATAGTAGTACTATGCAAATGATATCTCACCAGATGCAAAAAGAAAAAAAAACCAGAAAAATTGGAACAAAGAAGACTAAATTCTACGTCAGCATACGATTGGAATAAACTATGGGTTATAACTGATGTTAAAAAAAAAGAAAAAGGTATCCGAGCTTGCCAGGATTCGAACCTGGAATCTTCTGATCCGTAGTCAGACGCGTTATCCATTGCGCCACAAGCCCCGGTGATAAATTGCGAACTTATAATAGTATATATTGTGATATTGAGGGATTGTATGAATAAAATGGAAATAAATATTCTATGAGCAAATGTTTCTTTTATCGTATCAAGAGATATCTTATTTGTCTATTTCTAATTAACGCCGTTTCTGCAATGTTTTTGTCGAATAGTTAATAAGAAGTTGAGATATGTAAAAATACGAGTTACCTCCCTTCGTAATAAATGTTACCCGATACGACGGTAGGGTAGTGAGGCCTACTTGATAACACGAAAATACACGTTTTGGCCTTGATAAAAATTCTCGAGATAAACCACGTCACGGTTAGCTTAAGGTAGGCCAACCCTTGCTTTTTTCATCTTGTAATCCAACGCGAATCCATTGCTTTCTCGCGAAAAGAATATGTCTCTACTGTGTAAAACTGTAATCGGTGTTGGCCCAGGGCCTGATGACTATTATAATTTACGAGCTTGTGCATTATCTCGCTGCAATCCTCTCCGTCTACTGCATTGACCCACTTTAAGAACGTAACCGTGGCGTAGGTAAAGTTGTTGGATCACAGTTTTTTCTTTAAGTTCCGTTTGCGATGCCACTGATCATTAAAATAGGCCTATAGTGGCTTTACTTATGCGTGTTCTTGTTTTACTGTTGTTTTACGGTGCATGCGCGGATCCAGGAATTATTTTCAGGTGGGGGTCCACACTTTTCCAGGGGAGGGCAACTTGCGGTTAGGGAAAACCCAACCCTGTTAAAATGAGAATCTAAGTATATTATACCAACGGTGGTATATATTTTGCAAATTCCAGAGGGGCGACTAGATCCGCGCATGACCATGGGGAGCGAGAAATTAGTCAGTATGCTCAGCACTTAGGCCATTGGACTGTAGCCTGGAATATCCCTTAATGGAAGGGAAAACGAAAGAAAAAAAAATGTGCCGACACAGGTCTGCAAAGTCTCCCCGTTTTAAAAATTATATAGATATCGATCTATTAAAAACATATATATAGAATTGCCTTACCCCTCCCAATCAGAGACATAGACCCTACTGATATAAGTGGAGTTATTTATGTCTCTGTCCTCATGAAACACTTAAAATTTTCCTATTAGAAAATCTAGGTCTAATTCTTATAGTAAGAAAAATTAGTGTCTCCTCTATAAGATTAAAAAAAAACTTACAACATGAATTTTTTTTCATGGTTTGTAGGTTTAGCTGCTGTCGGGTAAGACAGATTTCGGCCCAACAGTCCGAACGACCAGCCTATGTCCTCCGTAGCCTACCTACCAGTGTTACCGACTTTGGTTCAGTCCAACGACACTAACTCGAACGCTAGGCCTCTGAAATCAAGTCAAAACAGATTAAGAAATGTTAATTCCGCTTGTCACTGAATTAATCTACAATTCAGATATACAGATTAAGAGGCCTCTATAATTCACTAAAACGCGACCGCAAAAGGTAGGGTAACGCATATTGCGTCCTTAATTCGCTTTATCAGATACACAGGGATGAGAATCCAAGATTTAACATTGCAGCAATGGAACAAAATAAGCGTTCATAAGAAAACCTTTGCTTTCTTTTATATAATAAGCATGTGGCTTTGAGACATATTTAGCTTTTGCCTGGACAAGGCCTATTATTTTTTCTTTACCTTGTGAATATTCACCCGCACGACCTCCCTTTTATCCCTTCGAATTTTACCAGTGGCATATTGACTGTTTTCCATATGCATTATTTCTCAAGAGTTATTCCCCTTTGGTGGCCATATTGTATGGCAACATGGAAACTTTTGTTCCTTATGAAACCAAATCCGATTACGTTGTAGTAGTGAAAGAGACAT
>JACSZP010028533.1:0-13381 GCA_016161895.1 Pinna nobilis
GAGAGAGAGAGAGAGAGAGAGAGAGAGAGAGAGAGAGAGATTGTTTTCTAATGCTGTGTTATAACTCTTGCTCACCAAAGCATAACTAAGGCAGCATAGTAGGCTTAGATATGGTAGGGCACACTGTACTGATTTTGCACAATACAAAATATGTACAAATGCACACAAACACTTCTACAATATTTTTGTACAGAAAAGACAAAATCTCACTCTGTAAAGTGTGGCAAGCAACACACACACGCTTACATTCAGTAGGAATTGATTTTGTCGAATTCCTTGTAAATGGAAAATAAACCAGACTATCAAGTCAATACATCACATCATGAAAATCAGCAATTTGCAAATCAAGTGAAAATCGTCTAATTAGGAAGGCGAAAAGCTGTATCTACAAAGATACATACAAAAATTAAGGGCAGTGAAGGGTTGACTCTAACTAGAAACAGATTACGATGTGATAATACCTGTATTATTTTTTGTAACCAAAGAAACAATCCAGGAGGAAGTTATTATCAGATTGATTTTTCTCTCCTTGTTTTAACAGAATCATTTATCATTATAACATAGTGGAATTTCTTGTTAATCAGACCCTAATCTTGATAAAATTGGCTGTGCTTAGAGGTGATATATAACTCATACCTACATGTATGCATGGTATTTGTACCTGTAGGTAGGCACAATTCTATAGACATTTCTATGTAAATGCATGGCCATAACCTAACACCTATGTTGGGTATTTCTATGTAGACACATGACCATAACCTGACACCTATGTTGGGCATTTCTATGTAGACACATGACCATAACCTGACATTATGTTCAGTATATCTATTTAGACACATGACTAAAACCTAACACCTATGTTGGGCATTTCTATGTAGACAATTGACCATAACCTAACACCTATGTTCAGTATATCTATTTAGACACATTAAAACCTAACACCTATGTTGGGTATTTCTATGTAGTCACATGACCATAACCTGAAACCTATGTTCAGTATATCTATTTAGACACATGACTAAAACCTAACACCTATGTTGGATATTTCTATGTAGTCACATGACCATAACCTCACATCTATGGGTATTCCTATGTAAACACAAGACTATTAACCTCTCAACTATGTGTATTTCTATACATAAACTCTCACCTATGGGTATTTCTTTGTAGACACTTGGCCATAAACTCCCAACTATTGGTATTTCTATGTAGACACTTGGTCATAACATCACACCTATGGGTATTTCTATGTAGACACATGACAATAACCTCACAATTATGGCTATTTCAATGTAGACACATGGCTATAATCTCACATCTATAGGTATTTCCATGTAGACACTTGGCCGTGACATCACACCTATTGGTATTTCTATGTAGATAAATGCCAATAACCTCACACCTATGGGCATTTCTATGTAGACACATGGCCATAATCTCACACCTCTTGAAAAAAGTTTTACTGCATAACCTGTATGTAGTATTTGTGAGAGGTATATTTTGTCACTGAACTTTATACTACATAAGCTCTGTATCAGTGAAAGGCAATATGTTGCAGACTACCAAAGCACATGAATTATACTTCAATAATCCCATAGAAACAGATTCTATAAGAATACCATATCAATACAGAGACATTAATATTGTAGCATTATTTGGTCACCAGAGGGCATCAGTGTCTTGTTATTCTTTGCAACTTGATAGATGTATTGACAAAAGTCATGACAATCAAGCATTTTAATGACTTGGATTTTGTCTCAACAAAACATACTCAAAATTGATTCTGGACCGTCTTCATAGAAATCCTATTGAAAAATTCTGAAATAATCTAATCTAAAAATGAATCTTTGAGTGACAAAACATTTACAAACACTTAGAGGTCATTGATTTTTTTCCCCGACTGTACACGTGTGAATTGACTTAATATGCAGTTGTCTAAGGGTCTACGGAATTTCAGCCTCTCAGGCATTCTCTTTGACAAGACAAGTAAATCAAAGAGATGCTTGATACTAACACAACATTATATGATATAACAAAACTTTTAACAGACCAAGAAAGTGGAATATTGATCAGCCATCAAACTATTCACAAATCATATCTAAACAGGACCCAAATCAATTTTGTCTGAAAATAATTAATATCTTTGGAAGCAGAAATCACAGAATGATGATGCTATAATATTATTGTACTTGCATCTGAAGGTGATTCTTTTATAGAGAAAAGATAAACATTATCTGGGAATGAAACTGATAATGTTTAGTTCAGTGTGACAGACTTGGAGTATGTGCCTAAAATACTGAATGGCTAACTAAGCTTATCGCATAGGTGAGTTTCTGAATAAAATTTGAGTGTGGCATTCCGAAAGACATATTTTTGTTTTGAGAACTATAGAAATAGAATTACCAGAGCCTGAAATGGGTCACTTCAAAACAGAAATAAATGCTTATAAAGTGGAGTCTGACATGGGCCTGTATTGCTCACATGGCTCTTTACAATTTGTTTGGGGTATATTCAAAATAAGTAAGTAGCAATATACAGGTACTATTTGTACGTGACATAAAAAACAACCCTTTCAACACTATAGAGTATAATAGACTGGTCTAAAATAATATAAAAAAGCTTTCCAATTTGATATTGAGGGTAAAAAGGGTTAACCAAAGAAATCAATCTTTACCCCATCAAGTAGTTTGCATCATAACATGCCATTGCAGCTCAAACCTGATACTTTCAGAGAAGAATTTTTTGTATGGTTATGCTTGATGAAAAACTTTTATTTCCAAAAGAACAATGTCATTAAAGAATCACTGATGTGCATTGTATTGTTGTTTAATGTCCCTCTCAAAAATGTTTCAATCATATGGAGACGTCACCGTGTGCTGGTGAAGGATGACAAATTTTGCCTATGCTCGGAACTGCTGGTCGTAGAGCAGGGAGGGTTCTTTAACGTGCCAACACCTAATGTGACACGGGACCTTGATTTTTACTGTCTCATCCGAAAGACAGGGATGGCCAACCATGGAGTGGCGCTGCGAGAATCGAACCCGGACCCTTTGATTCGAAGTTAAACACACTAACCACTGGGCCACGGAGGCCCCCTGATGTGTATTCAATACAACTTACATTATGTAAGTATGACATACATTTATATGATTTCTGAATTTTCATTCATGGGAACAAGGAATCCAGAAGAGCACTTTATTTTATGAATCAATTAGGATGTTTGTTGATGAGGCTGCATTGGCAAAGATAATAGGCTAAATATAAATTTTGACTACAAGAGTGATGCTAAATGCATAGTAAAAATTCATTTAAAGGGTATTGGAGACACTCTGAATGTCTAGCAAACTGTTCCAATTAGAATATACAAAAGTTTGATTATGTCAACTTAATTGACAAAACTGCATATATCATAAAGGTTTAGCTAAGAAAGAACGTGCGTGTTAAAAAATTTCTTACTTTTGCACTTTGAAATGAAAAGTAAGCATGAGGTTGGTGTTAAAAAAGAGGTCTTTTCCCTGGGGTACGAGAGGTAAGTGACACAAACACTCTCATAAAGTATATAAAATGTGATGTTACTGCTAATAAAATTAACCCTTTCACCACTGCAGACCATAATAGACCAGTCCGACACAATAAAAAAGTGCATACTACTGTGATACTTAGGGGTGACAGGGTTAAATAGGTCTGTACTTTACATGAAGTGCTAACATCTGTCTAAAATTTAACTAAAACAGTCTGTCTCAGCTTAGATAGCTCAGGTTCAAGATTTGCAGTAAATTTAATTACCTAACCACTATAAAAGAGATCTTCAACACATATGAACCCCAAACTTCCGCCCTTCCACCACTCAGTGATACAATAACCTTGTAATCCAAGAAATCTAAGAGTTTATAAAACATAAAATTTTTCAATGCCTGTCAAAGCTGAGAGCTTAAAGATGACAGCTTCAAGCATGGATAAACGAGCATGACATGGTCGAATGGACCAAGTGCCAGTGCAACATTAAATGAACCGTGATGATCGCTTCAATGCAGCTACTTCCAAAAATTTGGTTTTTGGACAAAATGCAACCACTGTATCATGATAATGACCCCTCTCTTCTTTAGAAATATTCACAAATTGGTTTTATTATAATTATTTTATGCTATAAATTGATATCATATTAAATCAATGATGCAAATTTAAAGAGAAACAATGTTATCACTTGTTCTTTGGCAATATCAAAATGTCTGTCATGCCCCGTTGCCATGGTGATTCACTCCTGACAGCTTGCAAATTGTTCCATAAATTTCTTATCAAGACCATAAATATTTCCATGCATATGGCTACTGAACTCATTAACCTTTAAATTTTCATGATGGAGGTTTTTCCTATTTCATTGCATCATTTAATGATTACCCTCTAGATACAATTGCAGAGTGGAGGGTTGACATCTTTTGGCTGATGCCTGAAAGGAAAAATAACCAACTTGACAACCATATCCAAGGTCAATCTTGTCTTTATTGAATTACGACTTTGTTTGACATAAAACTGTGAAACTCCACTGAAAAAAAAGACTAGATACACATCTGTATACAGTTACTGGGATCTGGTTACAAGTTATCAGCAAGGCAATATGCTAGTTTGTCACTCCATCATGTTCCATTGGGCTGCACATTAATTCCTCATCCTTGATTATTTTCTCTTTGAAAAAACCCCAGTAAAACCTGTATATCAAGATCACAAAGAGATATGGGAAAAACCATCTAAAGAAAGAAAGTCAAAAACTATCTGAAGAAAGGGGAGTGAAAACTCAAATAGAGAGGAAAGTCAAATCTGATCTAAAGAGAGGAAAATCAAAATCCATCAGAGTAGAGGAAAGTCAAAACCAATCAAAAGAGAGGAAAGTCAAAACTGATCTAAAGAGAGGAATGTCAAAACCTATCTAAAGGGAGAAAGGTCAAAACCCATCACAGGAGAGGAAAGTCAAAACCCATCTAGAGGGAGAAAGGTCAAAACCCATCTAAACAAAGGAAAGTCAAAACCCATCTAAAGAGAGGAAAGTCAAAACTGATCTAAAGAGAAGAAAGTCAAACCTTTCTTAAGAGAGAAAGTCAAAAAACATCTAAAGAAATGAAGGTCAAAACTCATCTAAAGAGAGGACATTTGCTACATAGAGGTTGATCTGTGTCCAAATGGTGCTTTACAGACACCAAAAAGTTGTCTTTCTTGCCAGAAAGTCTTTACATACACTGTTCAGGGTCACTTAGGAAAGTTTTACTGTATAAGCTCTGCATATTCAACATGCAATGAGAACATTGGTAACATTTAACATACAGCTTGGCCCCTTTAATGTGTGAGTGAATTCTGTTCTTTTGTGTTTTTTTCTTTTCAACTTTTCATTTTTTTGTTTGTTTAGTGGTCTACAGATCGGTTAATCAAGACACCCAAAGCCATTCACATTACTCAGTGTGATGTCTTAAATACCAATCCAGCAGATGTGCAACATCAAATATACAAATGCATTCATAATAATGGCTCAAAGGCTACCAGAAATGATAATATATTGCATTTTAACATCACCAGAGCATCCTGCCAGAGTGACCCTTTATTATACACTAACATAATTTGCTGCAAAATAGAAATTACAAGCATCTGCCGAGACTGACTTCGGGGTGAAGTGTGCGTTTTGAGACACTGTAGGTTATAATTACTTTACAAGCACCTAAATTAATATACTTTCCCCTTCTAGATTCCCATTTTGGTGGCTAAATATGGCATGTAACATGAATTAGTCTGTTTGAGCTACTTCAGTTTCTCCTGGGGGAGTGTTGGTCTAGCGTGCGATGGAAACACTGTTGGTATACTACCTGCATGTTGAACTCCCATCAAGTAAAACGTTCATCAGACTCTGATCACTCTAGCTCGCTGTTTTCATTTACAAGAGGATTTAGTTTAATCAGACATGAACAGAGCTACATCAAGCATGATCTCCTTGATGCAGGTAGGCGGTAGCCATTTTCTCAAAGAGATCAGACTGGTAGTGTAATATCCCATGTCTTTGTTGTTGATATCCATGTTAATGATGGATTGATTCTTCAAATGAACCATAATACAAGTGTTTTCACGGTCATTTAGATCGCAGATTTTTCTGATTTGATGAGATTAAAATCCATGTAAGACACCATTGGTCTGATCTTTAATGCAATACAGTCAAACCTTAGCTGTAGGGAGTACCAGTGACCACTGGGTCATGCATAATACTTTTTACTATCCTAATCCCTACCATTAATTATTGTAAAGATATATGTATGACAAGGATGAAAGTTTGAAAAAAAAGTAGATCACTATTAATCAAATATTTTGTTATGGCCATATTTGAAGTGTGAGAACAAATAGACGGCCGCCCCGGTCTTTCGGATGAGACAGTAAAAACCGAGGCCCGTGTCACAGTAGGTGTTGGCACATTAAAGAACCCTCCCTGTCCTACGGCCAGCAGTGCCGAGCATAGGCAAAATTTGTAGCCACTGGCACACGGTGATGTCTCCATATGAGTGCAATATTCTTGAGTGGGACGTTAAACAACAATACCATACCATACAAACAGACGGACATATATCACTATATGTCCAAGAATCCTCAACTGATCAAAACAAAAGCAGAAAAACAAATAAGAAGACAATATCAATCAACAAACAGAAGCAGTAACAGTGTTTGCCTTCTGGTTCTGAGGTTCTGGGTTAGAATCCCTATCAACTTCTCAAGACCATATGTGCTAAGCATAAACCAAATTCCCTTTCTAAATTTGCCCTTCCCTTTATCTTAAACGACAATACGACCAACCTATGCAACAAACAGAAACAGCCACACCATCAGACTGAAGCCATCTGAGATAAAATATCCGAGTCACTGACCTATGACAGATTATCAAATCTTATGCTGACCTCAGGTCACTTCTCAAAAATCATAAGAAGGAAGTATACGTTGAAATAATTACTAAATAAGAAGTGTAAAATAAATCAATGGGTATTAGAAATAAGACGGAGTATTAGATCCGTTGTATGTCCGTTTCTGGTGTGTCGAGGCAGGTCCATTACGGTAGTTGAGAAGTAATTGATCCCTATAACAGTGATGCTCGGGATAGCTTGTAATGATATATTAATCCACTGCAGATCTAATGAAAAACTCTAATTTCCGCAACCTTTAAATGAATGGATCTATAGAAAATCATGTCATCAACTATATTAAGTCCGCTGGCGGAATGAGTTTGTTTGTGAATACCACAAAGATAGTTACTGAAATTAAAAAATAAATTAGTGCAGGAGTAACTTCATTTAACGATTACCAATATTGTTTTCATCTATATTTGTCCGTTTTATTTATAAAACCTTTAACCAATTTTTAGTGATTGGTACCCAACGATTGGGATAGAAATATGTTTTTTAAAATTTTGTTTTAGGACACCCTTGACAATCTGTTAGTCATGTGGTCGTGGCTGGTTTTTGATGATGGAGGAGAGAAGAGACAATCGGCCTTCTGCAAGTAAACTAACAAATTTTCGATCGTCCCACAATGACGAGAGCCCATGAATATTCAAACAAATTGAAATCTTCGATATGAAGAACCACAAAACTAGTTCAAAATGATAAGATTTGTGGGGTGGTGACACTCTGGCCAAATAAACTTGAAGAAAATTTGAAGATAAAGAATATTTGCGGTCCTATTATAAGTTGGTTTCCTATAAACATTGTGATGTTTTAGCATAGTTTGAGTGTTTGTTTTATTTATTTTTTGCTTTATGCCACACTCAACAATCTTTCTGTCATATGGTGGTGGCCAGATTTAATTGGTGGAGGAGAGAGCCTAGTTACAAATGTACCCGGGGAGGGACCACCGGCCATCTGTAATTAAACTGGCAAACTTTCTCACATTATCAATTTAGGTTCCAGCGAATTCTGTATGACTGTAGATACATTAAGTTAAACATGTATTTTTTATTCCTGTAGGAACTTTTTTTACTTATTAAAATAGAACATTTTTCTTTCTTCTTTTTTTTTATAAAAAAATCCAAACCTGGTCCTGTTTTTGTCAGAAATTCACATTTTTAGGAATTTCAGTACATATGTCAAGTAAGCTTAGCTGATAAGAACTAGAAGTATAATTTAATAAAGCTTTACACTAGATATCCTATAGGAGAATTTAACTTCATTAAATGCTGAATCTAATCATATAAAAGTACATATAAATCTTGTAAAAATCCCATGAAAAAAAAACTTTTAAATTCTGTTTGCTACTGTGATAAAATCAAGTGAAATTTAATTTGAATTCTGTGAACTAATCTGATAAAGAATTAAGTTGGACTTAGAGGAAACTTCGAGAACATACACAACTAGTTACATCAATCGTGGGTTTGAAGTAGATTTGCACTCTCTAGAATGAGGAGGAACATTTCAGTAAGTGTCGAAACAAAATGAGTAGTATCGCCAAGTTACAACGCTAAAGCCATCAAGGGAAACCAAATTTAGAAGTGCAATCAACATAAATAAGTTTAGATGGTTTGGAGGTGGCAGTCAATGCAATTTTGTTTCTGCGAATACTCTTATTTGTGTGCTGTCTATATTACGATTACTACAAATTTGCAAAGAGCAAATGAGTTTTGGGACATTTTATGTTTGTTTCTCCAGTAACACCGTTTCTCTTGAAACTTACATTAGATTAATTCCACCGAAGGTTCTTGTTGTTAATGAAAATTGAGGATTTTTATCTACCTCACGAGGGCTTTGGGAAATAGATACAATGAATTTAATATCATCTTGTATGGTTCTGCACGTATGTGATAGCTTCATTTTCAGACCGAAAAAAAACAAAAAAAACAGGCTGAAATCATCAACCGTGATGGGAAATATATTGTGAAGTTTATTATCTAATAGGCTCAAATGAGCTGTATATAGAAATGAAGTGGTTTGCATTTTCAGATGTTACAATTACAGGAAAATTTAGGAATATATTCATATATTACATGTACAATAAATCATAACCATGTCAAGCTGCAACTTTCTGAAAATAGCTTTCCACCCATGTTAGAAAATCTAAGTCCACTAAGAGTGTAGAAACCAGGTTTTTATATTAGCCAAAGACTAGCAAAATGAGTCAAAGACTAGCAAAATGAGTCAAAGACTAGAAAAATTAATTAAAGACTAGCAAAATTAGCAAAAGACTAGCAAAATTAGTCAAACACTAGCAAAATGAGTCAAAGACTAGCAAAATTAATTAAAGACTAGCAAAATTAGCAAAAGACTAGCAAAATTAGTCAAAGACTAGCAAAATTAGTCAAAGACTAGCAAAATTAGCAAAAGACTAGCAAGACTAAAAAAATTAGTCAAAGACTAGCAAAATTAGCAAAAGACTAGCAAAATTAGTCCAAGATTACCAAAATCATAAATGCCAGGATGAAATTGAGGTGTATGTATGTTTGGATTCTGCCTCGCAGACCGGTCTTGTAGACTAATTGTTCATGATATTTACTCTTCATTTTCACAACTTGTATTTCCGTTTTGCTCTGAAATTATAAAATGCATGAAACGTGTATAATTCCCAGAAATAACGGACTTGGTTGGCTGTGATATAATAGTAGAAAGCACAAATTCACAGTCCATCGCATATTATATCTCTTTCATGTTTCCAATCCGACTGAATTTGTTTCTTAATATTATGTAAAGTTGCAATATTAAAAATCGGGCAACTTTTACTTTTAAATAAATTCCGAACAATGGACAAAGCTCTTTATAGCTCTTCAGCGGTATTGGTGGCGTTTCCATGTTAGGGAAAGATTCTTGAGTGGGACGTCGACGTTGAAAAACACCCAAACAAATCGTATGGTCAAAAAAATTACTCCTTGAGACCAATGCTGTGACATAATAGGAATATTAGTGTGGAATTATTAATCGATTTATACGATGCATTAAGAGGAAAATGACTCAGAGGATTCCAGGCGTCTATTATTTTTGTTATGTTATCAATTTTCTATAATAACTCCAGACATCTAAAAACAGCGCAGAAAACAATTGACGTACTTTACCGACTATTGTAGACTAACACCTAACACTCGAAATAATATTTACAGATAACCCTCCAGACTGCAATCCGTGGTTAGGATTTGATTCCCACGATGTCGATAACGTCGCCCTCGGAATATTTTTCGGAACTCCAGTTTCCGATTAATGTGAAGAAATTCCACGTTATTCATATTTCCCAATACTGAGTGGAAACGATTAGGAATGACGTTCGTTTGATACTTGTGATTTTATGATTTGAATAAATCATATTCATATGTTTCTTTTTTTTATCTTGTTATGTGGCTTATCTCTACTTTTCCCTTTCTTCTCTATTTCCATCTACTCTATTTTGCTCCCCGTATAATTTCGGGAGACACCCGCCGCTAATTTTGCTGCTTTGTCTGCACGTAAGTCCGGGCCATATCTCTTCAACCCTTTCATGAGTTAAGGTCATACATAAAAATTATAATTCCCCATGACCAAGGCTTTCGGCCCATCTTGTCTGATGATCAAAGGTCAAAAGTCAAGGTCATTCTGCATTTAGGATTTAAATCTTACTTTGCCCATATCTCCTTCTAGCATTGAGTGACCTGGATCATAATTCACACAAATATTATTTGCATTGTGTCTCCGCATTTCTTTTTCTGTGTCTGTCTCACTGTCTCTACATAAGACTGTCTTTCTATTGCAATCCTCTTCTCATCTGTCCGTCTATACGTCTTTTAAATGGATGATAGACACAAAACAGGGTTCTTTAGATTTTTTTTATTATTAAAAAATGGCCATTATTTTTGTTTTGTTTATTGAACCATAACGTTAATTTTGGTCGTTCTCATGATATAAATCCGCGCAGCAAAAACAAAACAAAAATTATTGCCGTTCCTTTTAAATCAATCTTAAGTGAAAAAGATATCAATACATGTATTTATGCAATTTTTACGAAATTAATTTAAAAAACATACACACCACATAAATTAAGCACTGCACGTGAACGGTACATCACAACGCATAAATATATGAAGCGTTGAGGGAGGAGTTAATTCAAAAAGTGGTTACCTTCCGGTGAACGTGTCCAAAGCAAAATTAGTTTTATTGAAAATAAACACAACAATTGGACAAATTTGAATCGAGTATCAGTTTTGTATTTATTTATTAGCAAAAGTATGTGATAATGCGTCCTAATTTCAAATCTTGAAGGAGGATTGATTGTAGAAAGTCTAAAGCTACAAAGTTTTATTCATTTCAAATGTGTTGGTCGTGTTTTGAATTCAAAAGAAGAAAATTTAGTGAAGAATTTGAAATATTTTAGCATGCATATTTGCGGTAGTATCACCAGATATTTGTTAAACTTTTGAATTGCTTTAAAACGTCCCCCCCCCAAATTAATGAAAGCATTTGAACACGTACTCAAATCCTGCGCACTCACGCTCTCCGTCATTTAATGTAATGACTGAAAAAAGACCAGAAAAATGTAAGAAATGGATATCGTCAACTCGACTAATATTCGGAGTCCGTTCTGGACCTTTCTGTTATTTACCCATTGAGGTAGAGATTTTAGTTTCCAGAATAAAAGAGTTCAACCGAATTACGTCTCACATGCTTGTATGCTATGGCATGGCAAACATCTCAATCCATACCATCTGACTCAAAACATGGACCAAAACGAAGGCATAACAGTACCACACGATGAGTAGGGCACACTGTAAATCCAGAAAATTTCGCGGAACTTTATTTTGGCGAATCAGCCGTTGCATAATTGTCCGCGAAACTATATTTTCGGATATGTGAATGTTTACTTAATAGTTTATGCTTAATTGCCCTTGCTAATGTTAGGTTAGAATATTTAGCGAAAACTTTATTTTCGCGATTAAGTCATTTCGCGTAAATACGCGAAAATAAAATTCTCGCGAATAAAACCGGATCTACAGGAGTTGATGATAGTGGCAACTACAAAATAGGATGAAACAAGGTGTTCGGACGGAGCCAGCGTCCCCTAGGATATAGGAATGCCAAATCCGTTGCAGATTTTCCCATTGAAAACTTTCGAGTTTATTAAATGTTCTAGTTCCAAGAAAAGACCATCAGTTAGTTCTAGATCTAGATATTATAAGCGAAAGATAATCTATATGCTTCTGCGCCAAATTAGAAAGACAAGGCATAAAACCTAACCCTTAGGTAATTTTGTCAACGCTTGCCTGCCAGCGATTTTTTTTCTAGCTTCATGCTTTTAGTTTTATTGTTGTTTACCGTCCCAATTAGATATCTTTCACTTATACGGATACTTCACCGTATGCCGGTGAAGGGCAGTATAACTTTGGTCCATACTCAGCAATTATGGCCATTAAGCTCTTTAATTTGGTTTTCTAATGTGCCGACATATCTGTGACATGAAATCTCGGTATTACTGTCTCATTCGAAAGGAAACGCTAACCGCAACGCGGCGCGGATTCGAACCCACATCCTCAGGTAAACACACATTTAATGAGACAAGGCGGCCCCGCCAAGGATTCGGCTTCTCTTAGTCAAAGAGGAGTATGCTATAGGGAGCACTTTGTGAGTTCTCTCTTGATCAGTCATGACGTTGATGTCTTTAATTCCTTATTTGTGCATGATGATGATCGCATGTTGGCAGAGGTCACGTGGGGACTTGAAGTGTGACAAGAGGAATTGCCTTTCTATATCGCGTGCTAAAGAACAGTCAAGCTGGAATCGATGTACTTTATATACTTATAAATCCATGTCTACATAACTTAAGGAATAGACTAAAAGTTCTGAAGTTATACACTATTTGCACTAGGACTGCACTGGACACATCGAGCTCACAGGTAAGTGCATTTAATTATCTCATCTTACATGCTTTGATATTTGTTTTGTTTTTGGTTTTTTACTCAATTCTAAAATATTTCGGTCATATGGTGGCGGCTCGGTCTTGTTTGTGGAGAAGAGAACCCGGTTACACATGTACCCGGAAGAGATCACCAGCATGTAAACCTGGCAAACTTTCTCACAGATTCACCGTTCATTTATATACATCCGCGTGTACCCATATCAATTACGATAGTGGCATATAACATGCCAATAGAAAGTTGTTTTTTTTTTCACCAGAAACTTCTATAGATAAGTTTGAGCAAATTAGATGCATATTTACAGCTTGCTTCTACCAGAAATTTATTTTGATTTTTCGTTCAATTACAAATTGTACTACTACTGCTACTAACTACTATTAAATACTACTAGTATTACTCTATCTCTCTCTCTCATACATATATCAGTGTCACCTTTTTCAATTGTAGTTCTGTATATGACATACAGTCTTTTCAAATTTGTGTATGTCGTATTATATATAT
>JACSZP010028540.1:0-12698 GCA_016161895.1 Pinna nobilis
GCCCCCCCCCCCCCCCCTGTAAAATATCGACCCCCTGGGGAAAAAATACTGGATCCGCGCAGCTGTCATATTGGTAGTTTATGTGCATAGTTTGGGGCTCCCTCCAACATGAGCCCTTCCCACAAGAGTTCTTTGGTCCAAGGCCAATAGATATTCCTCCCCATATGAAAAAATAAACTTCCACAATTTATATTCTCGATATGGAATTTGAAGAAAAAAAAAGATGTGTAATTCCAACGCATAATTAGAATAGCGTAATCAATATTAAAGAAGTATCCTGGTGATTTTCATTTGAAAAAAAATAGATAGCGGGAAAATAAATTATAGTAGCAGGCTACCATTTGCAGAAGGACACGCAAACAGGATCGAATGAATACTATGATATCGAAATTTTAGTCAAAATGTTTAGGGGAGAATTTTTGCCGGGTGTTTGCCTACCGGTTTTGTGCGAGATTTGCGGTGTTTCCCCCTTTTAGACTTTCAAAATATAAGGTGTTAGTATAAGTGGGGTCTGCTTTATATGAATATTGCATATGTGTATGAATACAAATTACTGTATAACTCGTGTTAATTAACAATTAAAGTTGCAGCTTTCGGAATATTGTTCGAAAATTTTGGACTGAAACACTCACGCCAATCTACTGAGTTTGTTTTAACAGTAGATGATAACTTTTTACATTTTCGAGATAGCACTTTTACACTTTATACAAATGACGACAACCGGCAGACCAATAAAAAAGTCAGGATGCTATATTTCAGGATACGAAGGCCTGTTTATATCGAGTTATACATGAGTATATAGTCCCGAAAATTTGGAGATAACGAGATTTAATTGCAAAAAATTATTTTGAAACATTATACATAACTTATAGACAAAAAGTAAAGATTTTTACTCTTTGAATATACATTTAATATAAGGTCGTATTTAATGAAATAAACTACATGTGTATTGATTCTTTCTTTAATAGAACTATTGGTTCATATGAAAAGAAACCTTTAAAAATATCTATCTATAAAACCATGTTATCATAGGCCCGGGTTAAACGTGTACATATGTACGGAGAATGACATAAAAGTGGGTTTAAATGTGTTATGTAAGACAAACTAATCTAAGGCGAACAAAGGTATCTTCATAATGAAAATATAGGCATCTCGCCTAAAGACTGTCTCATTAATGAAACCACCTCTCCCGAAAGACCATCAAAATTGATATATCGGGCCTACATAACCGGCCACTTAGGTGTTCGGGATAGCGAGGTTTTAAAGATCGTTACATGAGTGGTCAGTGTATGAAGTAAGATGGTCGCTGTTTCACTGTATGTCGAATCAAATTTGATTCGATCGCTGATAAAAAGTTTTTTTCAAATTTCGAATTAGCAAATAAATCTGTGCATGTAATCACAAAACGTCACATGTCCTTACAAGATTCTTGATACGACCAAGCTTTTTTATCCCGATAATGATATAAATATAAATAAAAGTCAACAACCGTTTAGGATGAAGTTTTATTTTGTAAGGAAATAAAAATGTATACATATAAAATATCTTATAAGTATTAAGATGAAAAATATATCTAGGTTGATAAAATGGTGTATCTGGTTTGATAAATAAAGTATCTGATGTGATGATATTTCGGTAAAATTAGAACATCAAAGTGTTGAAAAACATCAGAATGTTCAAACTTTCCAAAGTCTGTTTCAATGATGCAAACACTGAGTATAACAAGAAAAGCATGTTACTCTTAATGTCTTTACATTTTAATGTACATGTATACCCCAAAAAATTATCACTTGATTAACGTATATTTAATATCACATTAAGTACACAAATGATTTAATGACACGTTTTTACATTTAAACTTATTGAAACTCTTAATGATAACGAGTTGCAAAAAAAACCCAAAAACACAAATGTGTAAGTGTCCATAAATAAATATCGATTAAGTTTAAACCAATTTAATTAATAATAAGACACGAGAATTTATTAAAAGCTAACCGCTTTTATAAATTCAGCTTCCTTTTCATTGTTTTAATACCCTCGTCATTTTAACGACCTAAGTATAATTTTATTTTAAGTCTTTGCATAAAACAAAATATATGCATTCGGTGCATGTCGAACTTCTTCCTCATCCATTACGGTTTCAAAAGAGCCATCACAGTAGCGCCACCAGTTGGAATATTTGTTTTTGACACAAGCATAATAGTGACCCGCACGATGAATTCCGCTATGCATTACAACACCAAACAAGCGATAAGCACCTATGTCAGCCGATTCCTGAAATATATAGACTCTCATAAAAACTTGATTTTGTATCTTTTTTCCGTTAGATAATAAATATTAGAACAATAATTTAAGAATACTTATTCTCTCTTATCTTACTCTATTCATCCGCTTCTCGAATTACAATACTTCAGATAAAAAAGAAATACAGTTAGACATTCAATAATCAAATTTAATTTTGGAACGATACCGGTCTTAATATAAAGAACGATTGCAAAGGATTTCCAAAAGAATAGATAGAATCATCTGTCTAGAAAAAGGTCAATGTCCCCTATTAGCATACTACAACCGTCTCAAATGACCCATTGATGGTTTGACTGTATTGGCGTTTAACGTCTCAATCAAGAAACTTTTATTTATACGGAGCCGTCACCAAAGCTGGTGAGGGGAGACAAACATACTCGACAATTATAGCAATTGTGGGAAATTCTTAAACGTGCAAACACATCCTGCTACATGGGATCTCTGATTTTACTGACTCATCCTAAGGACAGGGACAACCAAACACAGCGTGGCGCGGATTCGAACTGACAACCTTCTGATCTAAAGGCAAACATGCATACTACAGAAAAATGGAGGCCCTTCAAATGACCAATGAAAACCTTTCTAGGGTTCAGTTCAAATTTCTTGAGTTACTTTTGTATTTAATTAGCGAAAGGAAGTTAACGTATAAGCCGTGCTCAAGAATACTGTCTAACATTCTTAAGGAATTCATATTGAGCTCATGGCGGGTATGGCCCTGATCGACAGGGAATGCTTACTTCTCTTAGGCCCCTGCTCCAACCTCCATGTTATCCCACCTACGTATTTTGTATTCCTTAGCGGAGCCATGAGACCCAGACTCCAGTGCTGAATTAAAAAATTTCTTAATGACGATCTTAAGCATTAAACAACGTATCCTTGTGTGTGTCGACTCGCCCTTCATACCTTAGAAATTAAGACACAAAAGAGGAACATACCTTCAACAATACAATTACCATTAAAAAATGCAACTGGGAAATTGCATGATCAAAATGATATCATTTCATTTTTTTTCTTGACATGGTATCATAACTATACAACGAGTAAAGTTTTACCTGTGTGACATGGAGCTGCTGTAGTGATAGATATACAGGGAAATGAACGGAATCCATCTTTTCTCTCAAACAGCATCTTAACTTCTTTTCCCAGTTGCGAATTCTCTGCAACAGGCATAAATCAATGATACACTTTACTCACAATCTCAAATGTTACCTAATGTTGATATTTGCTGTGCTTTGTTTAACGTTCGAAGATAGCATCTTTCACTTATGTTATGACTACGAATTGTGGACTATCGACCCTTAACATACCTACGACAACTAAGGCACGAAACCATGGCTATACTGTCTTGTCCAAAAGACGGGAAAGGTTAGACCTGAAGACAAACACTGAACAGGACAGACAAAACCTGAAACGGGCAACGGACAGAAAAGGCTTGACCTAAAGACAAGCACTAGACAGGAGAAACAAAACCTGAAAACGAGCGCTGAACAGAAAAGACAAGTCCTCAAGACGCACAATGGACAGGAAAGGCTTGACCTGAAGACAAGCGCTGTACAGGAGAGACAAAACCTGAAAATGAGCATAGGACAGGAAAGTCAAGTCCTGAAAAACACAATGGACAGGAAGACAAGTACTGAAGACAAGCACTGGACTAGAAAGACTAAACTTGGAGTCTTGTCCTTGGCAGAAAAGGCTAAACTTGAATATGAGCGCTGGAAGAGACAAGCCAGACCTGAAGAGGAGCGCTGGAAGACAGATGTCAGGTGTGCTGAACAGGAGTATATATGATTACTTTATTATAATCTTGTCCTTTTTAAGATTTTAAAAAGATTAAAATACGTTTGCTTTGAATGCGCCAAATTGAAATATCAGTTTGTGTCAAATTTTTGTATATTGTAGTAAAGAAGAAATGTTAATACCTCAGTAGCAGTTCCAGCCTGCAGTATCAGCACCTCCGGACATTTATGTATCACTTTTTTCTTTATCATCACAATATTGTGTTCATCTGAATTTGAAATTAGATAAGGTCAAAATCTAATTCAAAGTTAAAGCAAAGTGAGATGTCCTTTTTGATACATCTTAAAAAACGAAATTGTAATGAGAAAAAGATCTTTGATCTTTATCAATTAAATAAGATAAAAGTAAGATATAAAAAAAAATAACCGATTACTCCATGACTTGATATGCATTTCTTGACTAGATATGAGGTCAACATATGCCATGTTGAACCAGAGTCCAAACCCGAGGTTGTAGGCCCTGGTGGAATCAGACTGGTGAAGCTCTCATGCGCTTTTTTCTTATGCTGCAGATTTTATTCTATGCAATGTAGAATTTTACAGATCAAATCCAATTCTAGAGTCTTTTACTTTGACAGGAAGAAAATTGCTCAACCGAAAAGACATTGCAAGCTAAAACAAAAAGATTAGTTCGAATGACTGAAGGTTAAGTGTAAGATAAAGCTTTATCCAGTACATATCGTCCTGTTGCTTAACCTTGGCGCATCTTAATACAGCAAATGCAAATAAAAGCACGCAATCGTATCAAATTTCTTGTGATTGTACATACCATTGTCTACCAAACAGCTCTTACAAAGAACTTGACCCTTGTCGAATATTTCGTCTCTTGTTAAGTCCATCAAACTCTCCTCAACATAATACACTCCATGCTTAAATAGAAATGAAATAGACTGAAATACAACAGTTGCAGGAAAGAAGGTGGCATCAAAGGAACTTATAATTTTCAGCAGGTAAATTATTGAACAACAGTGAAGCATGAAACTTTGAAGGAGCATGGATACAATTAATTTATCTATGGGTTATTCTCTACTTTGCTGACTCCGTGTCGGATTGGGAACTGAGTAATTTCAATAAAGGTAGTTCAAGAGAAACAGGAATCCTCACCTAAAATATCCTGTTTATATACCAAAGCTGTGTACAATTTTTTTTAATGTATTACAAATATTCACGATGATTACAATGTAGTCTGTAAAGACAGGGACTTTGGAAGTTTACTCCGAAGCAAGTCACAGGTGTTTACAAATAAGAAAGAATTTTTAAAAATCAAGAATGAAAGAAATCACACATTTGATTGAATTATCTTGGGAAGACGTAAGCGAAAACCACAGCTAATATTTGTATCTTTTTATTTATAGCAACGCTCACATAATGACATAAACAGTAAATAGTGTAGTTAGAATTGTAACGCGGTGCAAAATACCTTACTTCCTGTTTTTGTCAATGGAACACGGATGCTTCTAAATTTCTGAAACTTCTTCTCTGTCTGAAATTAATTTTTATCAAAATTTAAGAAAACATTTTAAATTATGTTATTTATTGAAATACGTCCTATAACTGGTATTTAAATAGTTCAATAGCCCTCATAAATCGATTATATATACTAATTTTAGATATACAGTCTAACCTGTTTGAAGAGACCGTCCAAGGGAAGGAGCAAGAAGGGAAACATATGATTGTGGTCTCTTAATTCAGGTGATTTATATAGGAAAAAAAGCCATTTTTAGAACTATGCATTTAGATCACATAAGACTTTCGTTTTCGTTTAATTCAGTGGGTTTCTAAGGCAGGTTAGACTGTACGTCAAAATAACAAAAAGAACTATCACAATTTGATAAAATGTACATTATATATCAGTTTAAAACCTTAAACGAGGCATGTTTCATAAAAACATGATTTTAAATCGTTGTCAGAATGTTATGATATGAAAATCAGATATGAAAATCAAAGAAACCAGGCAAGAAAAGGGAGACCCTATACAGACGAACACGGACCTCTGAAAATCCAGAGTCGGGATAAGGTGTCATGGAGGAGTAAGCTTCCTCTGCTTACCGGTCATACCCGGCGCGAGTCAAAATTCAAATTCAAATGCATTAAGAAATGAATTCTCGTCGAAGTTGGTAGAGACTCTTCAACAGTAATTGAACAAGTACTTCAACACTGATTTACTGGAACATTGTACATGACAGTGCAGATAAGGTCATTATAGCGACCGTGCATTTGCAAAAAGTTGACTTCAATTTTTATATCCATTGGACAAAAACTTTTAATTACACATGATTTACATAAATACCTTTGAACATCTTGCGCATCTAATTTTTGTACAAAACTGACCGTCGAAGAGGGATAGACGCCCTAAAAAATATTTGTACATAGATGTTATTACTAAACTGTACTGAACATGTGAAAAATAACTTCCGTCTCATAAGTAAATCATGCAATGTAATTGCATTTCAATGAGGTTTTATGGTTTGTGGAAAATTTTGTTATCAATTAGGCCAAAGTGTACTATTTATGATAATACTACACAACGAATTCTCAAAAGAAAATTGGTTTATAGAATTGACAAATTTGGATAACCTTATTTTAAATTGTTTGTAGCTAGGCATACATCTGTTGATAAGATAATTTTCATATCTAGAAACGTTTATTTCGTGAAATTCAATATCTGATACACAACAAATAAATTGATAAGAAAAAATCACAAATTACATGCTTACTGTCACGAACCACACAGAAATAACGACTATTTCCATTGAAGTTTTTCCACTATATTTTTTAATATGGGAACCTCCGGGCTGAAAAGGTACAGCATAATATTTTAATTATCTAGTCTGTCACCGCACTTCAGCATAGGTTGCTGGCTCCTAGCGTGATAATATGGGTAATCTTGTAATTTACTTGAAGGAAGAATGTTGGCCTCTCCTCCGATTCGAATATAATTAAGCTCTCTTTTCGAACGATTCAAAAAATATGATTAAAATTGCTGAATGTGGTGTAACCCATAAACAAGCAAACAAACTCATCATTTGTAATTTATGTGTTAAATATTTACCATTGTCCGTTTGCTTCATTTCATCGTCAATCAGCTTCAACAGAGCTATCAAGAACGCATGGGAATCATTCTGAAATTCACTTCCAAATGAGTTGTCCCTAAAGATAAAAAAAAACATGGACAGTGCAAAGTTTATACTTCTTCACAAATCATTAGTCAGAGACATATATCTGTATAAGCGGGACGGCCGTGGCCTAGTAGCGTGTCCGACCTCTGATCGTGAGGGCCGGGGTCGAGCCCAAGCCACGTCGCGGCTGGTTGTCCCTGTCTCTCTGATGAGACAGTAAAGATCGAGGTTCCGTGCCACAGTAGGTATTGACACGTTAACGAACGCCACAGTAGGTATTGACACGTTAACGAACGCCACAGTAGGTATTGACACGTTAAAAAACCCGCGCTGCTCTACGGCCATTAGGGTCGAGCACTGGCAGAATTGTTCACCCTTCACCGGCACATGGTGAAGTATCCATATAAGTGAAAGATTCTTGAATAGAACGTAAAACAACATCACAATACAATCTGCATAATCTTTCTGTTTTTGTGCGAGTACAGTTATGCATATTCTTCATTTTGTTACATTTAATTTTCTAACATTCAAACGTAGTGCTTCACTTTCAATATCTATCTAGGCATGCAGAAAACATATTGCCCGGTCTTTACATTTACGACCCATTAAGAATTCCAGTAAATTCTTAATCTAGTAACATTTGTGTTCTTTCATCTTAAAGATTATAAGAAATTGCTGAATAAAATGCAAGCATACGACAGCCTGTATGATTCATAATCTTCATTAAACAAATGGTATGCCTCATATACGCCACCGTGGTCAAGTGGTTAGCGTGTTCGACCTCGAATCGTGAGGCCCGGGGTTCGTGCCCAAGGCACGCTACGGCTGGATGTCTCTGTCTTTTGGATTTGGCCAGTAGAAACCTAGGCCCCGTGTCACAGTAGATTTTGGCACGATAAAAATATCCCCCTGTTCTACGACCATAAGTGTCGAGCATAGGCAAATTATGTCGCCATTCACCGACAAACGGTCACGTCTCCATATAAGAGAAACAGTTTTAAGTGGGACTTTAAACAACAATACAACCAACCAACTAATATATTTCATATGCATCTTACTTCTTGTAGACGTTGTTGATTAAGGAAGATATTTTCTCGTTGGACACTGTCTTGTAACTCCTGTCATCTGATTCGTCCATGTTAAGTTCAGTCAGAATGTCATATAGTGCAGAAATGATTAGACAATCGACCTGTAAATAGATTAAAATTAAACACTATCAAGTAAATCTATTCTTTGCATGGTCCTCTCCTCTCCACGAGTAAATTTACTTTCTTAATGATTATTTTATATAAGAATGTATTACCTCTTTGTTTCTGCTATCGATGTACGGTCGGAGTTGATTCAGTAAACCGGGCGTCCGGGACAGAACCTGAAATCATAGAGAAATTGAATCGATTTTAATGACAGTTCTTTTTTCAAATAAATGTAAAATACTTCTTGTATCTTGTAATATATCCGAAACAAGATTCAAAAGTAATACTTACCTGCAGAATACTTTTGCAGTAGCATGTCATTCCAATATTTTGTTCAACCTAAAGAAAACGAAAAAAAAACATGAGTTTTTGTGAAATTGAAATGTAAACTTGACATCATTGAATGATAAAATTTACATTTGTGTCTTAGGATATTTGTTTCTAAGAATACAGTCCGACCTGTCTTAGCAACCCACTGAATTGAAGGACAACCTGTTTTATATGGCAGAAATGGTTAAAAAAAATGGCGTTCTCCTATAGAAATCACCTGAATAAAGATACCACCTGTCATATGTGAGTTTTTTTTCTCCTTCCCTTGGACGGTTTACCAGAACAGGTTAGAGTGTACAGTTATATATTTGATTTTAATAATTATATGTGTCTTCTAACCGGGCTGTGCAAATTTTATTTAGTGAAAGACAGTGAATCATAAATATATCTAAAGAAAATAACTTTATCACTTGCAAAACACATTTTCAACACCGGCAAATTAAATTTAAGTTGTACAAGTTTTAATTATGGTACTAAATAATTCAAGGCAGGTATTCAATATACATTTTTAAAAAGTCATGAACATGCATATTCATTAAATGTTGACTTTCTTAAAATTGCTTTTCAAATTTATGAATATTTTATTTCTTTAGACACACTGTATAGCATAATTTCAGGAATCAATAGAATACAGTTGTTTTACAGTTATTACCATCTATATTCACGGAAAGGTAGAAATACCAAGTAATGTCTCTCTCGGTCACACATACCATTAAGGAAAAAAACTTATTGAATTTGCTAATTGTAGTGCACAATTAAATGTAAACAGATAGTATGGTTCAATAAGTGTGCAATTTGGAACTAAACATTATTCTAAAGCAGAATAACTAGTTATCCTATAAAATCACAGATACTTAAGTAACAATCGTCTGAAGAACCAGAACTCCTTTTCACAAAAAGTAACGATCGAAATCGTTCGTAATCATAAGTAAGCAATTTTTCAATATCATATTTTGTACATTTTGCGATAAAAGTGGCCGATTGAGATGAAATTCAATTGACATGAATGATATAAATCGGATTGTGACTTTATCTATTTAACTACATTTAGAATACGTCAAATAATCAATTATAAAATTTCATACACATACGACTACGACTGATTTTTATCTCAAGATTCTTTGTGAAAAGGGCCGCAGGGGACAACATACAGATTTGGTGGACACGGACCCCTGGAATCCCAGAGGTGTGATCAGGTATCATTAGGGACAAAGCTTGCCTACTGATCGGTCACACCCTCTGAGAGTCCAAATATATTTCATTTTTAAAAAATTAAATAAAAATCATTCTACATTTTTGAAACGAAATTACCTTCAAGGAGGAAACTGTCGGACCTAAAAAAGAAATTTGAAAAATAGTAAACCGTGCGGAGAAAAGGAACTGACTACTATTAAAAATATCACTGAACACTAATAGTTTTATTGTTTTCTATGGTATGAAAGACATTTAATTATCTAAAAATAAAATTGCGATATTTAAAGCTAGTTTCAGATCGACACAATGTGTTGTTGAAATTAATTAAATATGAGAATTTTGTTCGAAAATCACAAAGACACTGTTTATTAATTTAATAAATCAAAATTCATTCTTATATCTTTAAACTATATTGAATTTAAAATCGAGATTCCAGTTATTAATAGTAAGAGTACTCACCCTCATCGGGTTTCTACAAAACAAAGTATGTACGTGTAGTGCCAAATGATAGAAAATTGTGTGAAATCATTTGATATGAATATAGAATAAGCCTATTTCACATGTAAATATTTATTCTTATAGTTTTTTCTCATGCTAATATTATTGGTGAATAAATTTTGCAATAGTGTACTTTTAACAAGAAACCTAACAATAAAAATGAGAACTTTGTCATTGAAGCATTTTGTTCTTTCTCTCATTATTTTTACTTTGAAATAAATATGAATTTTGACTGTGATATATACAAAAAAAAAACTACATTTGTAATTTATCTAAATCATTCACCCCTAAAGACGCACTTCGAATTGCTTAGATTATTGATATAATGAAGTATTTTATTTTCCGAGGGTTAATTAGTAAACATACTTTATGTCCATTGTCTAAAGGGACTCCATAATCTTCATAGGACTGTAGAATAAACTCCAGACATGTGAGGTTTTGGCAGCCTTTGACCGGACATTCCATGACATTAAAAGTCTGTCCGGCATGTTTGAACACATAGATCGGATCCTCACGCATCAGAACGTTAGAACAGTCAATACAAAACGAATGTAAGCAAGGAAGCTGCACAACAGCCTACAAAAACATTATATTACATTTAACAACACGATGTACAGTTTCAGCTGTATTTACTACCCGCTGAATGAAAAGACTACCTGTCTTATGTGACCTAAATTTGTGGTTTTCAAAATGGCATTTTACCATATAAATCACCTGAACTAACAGAAAAAAAATCATTTTATTACGTGTAAAAAAAATACGAAAATTAAGTTCCCGTTGTGATATATGTTTAATAATATGTTATTTAAAAAATTGATGTTATACCGTTGATGTTGAGACAAGTAATATTAACAAAATTTCTACAACACGCGTAGTTTAACCATTATAAAACGGCTGTATAATCGAGGCTGTAGTTGATTAAATATGTCGGTAAACCACACGTGATTAACAACTTCCGAGCGTTTTGATTGGCTAATACGTCAGGAAATTCAATTATGACGTCATGAATTGACGTCATTATATTTTAAGTCACTATGTATCGAGTGGGCTTACATCATGGCTGGAACTGAAGAAAAAATAATTTTGACGTTTTCAATACTTATATTTGGAAAATTATCTAGTGTTATAGTGGAAACAAATTCCACAACTGATTTGGATTGATTATCATGTTTATCCAACTCTCTTTAGATAATTTGCAGTCTCAAAACGCTCGCGAAAGCTTGCGCTTTAAAACTTTGAAAATTAAATACCTTGAGTTTGATAAACATGTTTATCAATTCCAACTTGTTATGTAATCTCTACATAATTAAGTACTAAGAATCTGTGAACTTACGTTTGATCCGCAGGTTAATATATGGCAGGTCTTCCCTTCTTCTAACATCGTAATTTTATTCTTATTCTGAAATAGCACATTTCGCGTAGATATCACAGCTACTCGTATGTAAAGCAATTGTGAATACAGACTCACTTAATATTAGTTTATTTACATGGTCGATTTAAATGCAAATTAACTGTAAATCAATCTATAAAAAAATCGTATAAGCCCTCACTGATTTACATTACTCCGAAATACCGCAATTACACTATAATCTCGTCTTAAGACTGTCTCATTAAGGCGACCACCTCGCAATTGAGACCTTCCTTACTACTAATCTAGGCGGCTTCTATCTAACTTATCGACCACCTCAATAATTTGACCAATTCTAGCCAGTCAGTTGGGGTAGTCTTAACTGTAAGATCCCACTGTATAAGCAAGAGCACATTACAGAAAACTTTTGGCCGTAAATCCAAGAGGCCATAATAATAACTAGTACATACGCATGTGCAACACTAAAATGTATCACTTCAGAGTGATATTCTAGCAGAAATAACGACAGTACACGCGCGTGGCTTGCAATTGTCTTTGTCTGCCATATTATAAAACCATAGGTTATTGGGGTTTGATGCAAGCCAACACTGACTTAATCACTTCGAAGTTGTAGTAATAAGTATAAAATAAATTCCATGTCAAAGTAGGTCTCGGCACGTCAACGAAACCATTCCCTATTCTACGGCCATAAGTGTCGAGTATAGGCCAAATATGTAGATCTTCACCGGACTACAGTGACGTCTCCTTATATGTGAAAGATTCTTGAGTGGGACCTTAAACAACAATGCATCCAACCAGCTAACAATATACATGTGATTGATTTCAATACATGGAATTCAGGAATAGAATACTATCGAGAAATTTACCTGCATTAAACAATCCGTGACAAAGGTGT
>JACSZP010028559.1:0-15761 GCA_016161895.1 Pinna nobilis
AAATACAATTTTGTTTTGTGGCTGTGTTGCATAAGTATGATATTTCATATGAGTAGCCTACTGTATACGTTGATAATTTAGATTGACTATTTTACATATACATGTACATGTATATTGCGAATTACACGTGTATATCATAAAATTTGCGTAAAATTGCGTTATATAACGTTCCGCTTTATTATGAGAATAACGATCTGTTATTTTCTGACCTACATCTATTTCCAGCAGGGATATCCGGATTGACGATGTTTTTTATCCTATTCAAAAATATAAGTAAATAAAGTAATAAAATTTTTGATAAAAGGTTTCGATGAAGCGTTGGTTAATATTTCGCTTAACATCCGTAAGTTTCCGTCAATTTAACAAATTCTAATTCTAATTTGTACTGCAGCCATGTACCGGGTGGCATGCCGCTTATGCAAACTGCAGCGACGCCGCGTTTAGGCTAGTACAACGCTATCTATCGAACATCAAAAGTCATTTTTTTGAAATTCAAAAGTAGATTTACTAAATGGGTCGCTGGTTTTGAAGTATTTAGAAGTTGCTTATCAATTAAAAGCGTTTTTTTTCCCGCATTCTTACAATTATGCAAGGACACGTAATGAACCTAAATGTCGTTTTGTCTGTCTGAAGACGGTCTCTCCACAAAGATCTAGAAATAAAAGAAGGCGGATGTTGTCACAATAACTTGGCGTAATCTGTATACTTTTATGTTTTTAACCAAAGAAATCAAACATTGATTACTCGACAGGAAAGTTTTCGTCTCGTAATTAGGTAAACCTTCCATTAGACCTGGTATGATTATATAACGTAAGTGCACGGGCAATTAAAAGATGTTTTTTTATGCGACTTGAAGTTCACTTGAAAATTAACATCCATTTTAAATGCAGATTTGATTCTTGGGTCACTTGGCTTAAAGTATCTAAGGAAATGGGATGGTGTCTCTTTGAACTTTATTAATATATTACCATGATTTGCATAAATCATACGAAATGATGAATGGATCAAATTCACACTATGTCGAGCATTAACTGAAAAGAGAATGAATGAATATTTTCAATTGTATAGCACCTGGGTCTCAGACATTAACTTCTCTTTGCTCGCGTGCGTACTCATCTGTTATAACGTGTAAGTACAAAAAGTAAGCTAGATGTCATAAACCTAAAATTCATTACAATCTTGAAATATATACATGCACATAATTAGGGCCAGAAAATACATATACACATCTATATCTAATTTGGTCAGGCGTGTCTCATTTAAACTGTTTTTCACCTGTTTTTCTTACCTGTAAATAAAAACGCAAATTGTGTTTTCTTAATTCAGAAACCGAGCTAGTGGTTTACCTGTGTGGTTAGGCCTTCCTCATTAGAATACGAAAGCTACAGCCAGAACAATGAGTTCTTTTTTTCATTGATTCCGGGGCTGCATATTTTGACGGTACGAGCAACGCAAACTAGAGCCTATATACCATTGGCTGTGGTTGTTTATATTGTCACTCTCAACAATTTTTCAAATTTGAGGTGGCGCTCAGTTCGAGGTTGTACTAATGAAAAACTACCAAAGTTTGATGCATCCATACAGTTGGTTTGACCACCAATAGTAGTATGGGCAAGAATGAGACCGTTTTATACTACAGTACTACCAACCCGCCACTGTGATTCGAGCAAGAAGACGCAACAGAACCTGAAGCATAAATGTGTACGCTTTAGATAGTCCCTGAGCTACGGAGGTTTCACGGGTAGGCCTGCCACTGATGATTTTTTGTATTGAAGTAAATGTATAGAAACAGACGAAGAAGCCCGGCTACTTTTTATATCCCTAGAAAAAAAGTTTCGGGGCATATAGTATTTGGTCTGCCGGTACGCCTGTTTGTCCTAAAATCAACTTTATCATTGGTCATAACTTCTGAACGGTGAGTGACGGGGCTTTCATATATCACATGTGTATTTCTTTCTGTTGGTACCATAATTTTTGACATCGTGACCCTGACCTTGGACTTTTACCTACTTCTGAAAACCTGTAGCATGGACCATAACTATTTTGTTTTGTAAGTGATAGGGATATCATATTACACATGTGTACTCCTCGTGACAAGACCTTTCTGTTGGTAGGCGCAACCATAATTGTGTTACCTCGTGACCTTGACCTTATGACTTTGACCTACATACATATGTATGACTAATGCTGTGGCCAGTATTCAGTCTAAATAGCTGATATCTAAGGGCATCAGTGTTTCACAAACACATCTTGTTTTTGTCTGCACTGACTAGAACCCCCACTGCTCAAAAGCCAACTGAATTCAACGTAGCCCTTCAGCGGCATCCGGTCAGTGACTTCACATAAGTAAAAAATTCTTGGATTGGAACTTAAACGTTCAACACTAAAAGAACTCCTGTTTTGTAGACAAGCGCGGTATGGAGGGTAGCTCAGAACACGTGTACTGAAAATATAGGTCTTACAATATGGTCCACGCTTTTTGTATGCGACATATGGAATGGAAATTGCTTGCATGAAATATTAATTGCTGATACGATACAAAAATGTGCCTAGAACTTCATTTTTGTATGCACACTTTGAAACAATGCACGTACAGTAAGTGAGTTATAACAGACCCAAGGAATATTGACACTTCCGTGTGGCGACAGGTACATCTAACACCATTATAACTGCAATTTGAAATTATCTAATTTAAAAAGCCGTGACGAATGTCTGCACATATAAAGTGTTTTTGAATAGATGTAAAAACACATAATGAAGCGTAATAAAAACTAACATCAATTGTACAGATGCCATATGGAATATACGTGTTGGTAAAACACGATATTGAAGTAAATCATTTTGAAGTGGCAAACTATAATTTTTAGTAAATTACACCAAATGACACGTACACGTGATCACAGGTTTGTCTATGTAAACGTAGTGTCGCTGTTGTGAGCGGCACGTGTCACATAACTGTATCTATAGGTTTAATGGTGAGAACGACATCAGTTTCTGATTATCAACGGATAGCTTCTATGATAATGTATTGTCAACAGCATGCTAAATATTCCGAATTTTTGGCCAAATGGTTAAATTAAAAACATTTATTTAGCAAAGATCTGAACCGTGACGGCTTGGACCTATCTAAACTGATAGTGTGAGTAATTGTACCCGTTTATTCGCGGGAGGGTAGTGCTCGCTCACGGATGCGTATTCAATAGGGTTCTTTGCACCACAAGGAAAAACTGACCGCTATCTTTAGAATGAAAAATTGTCGTTTGACGTAAACCATAGACAATAGAAATAAATAATTCAACACTCTATTTTCACAAATTTCCGGCCCCTTGGCCTTTATCAACTGGTCAACGACAGTGACAGTAAGTTTTACATAACTTTACTTTTTCTTTGAAACTCTTCATGGCATATGAACGGATGTAAAAATAAGCACATATGTAAAAGTTACTGTCACTGTCGTCGACCACTTGATAAAGGCCAAGGGGCCGAAAATTTGTGAAAATAGAGTGTTGAATTATTTATTTCTACAAGGAAACTTCCCTCTGGAGGACATTGGATTATATTCATAGACATATAATCAAGCTTGATTATACGTCTATGCGTAAACCAAAGTCAAAGAACAAACTATTCGGTTATCCTATTTATTATCAAGTTCATTGAAACAGGTGAGGAAATTGCACTAGAAGACTTGTGAGTTCACATCAATCAAAAAATAAACAATGTTGCAAATGTATCGCGAGTTGTAACATTTTCGAATAACCCAGGATGTGAAGTCATAGTTTAAGTACGTAATTTTGTCCTATTTTCAGTTTGAACACGTATTTCCATTGTGATGTCATAGTAATGTTTAAAGGCGTAAGTGACCCAAATAATTCTCGAGTCATCCGTCTTTGTCGAGTTACTGTTTCAGTATTAGGCCCATTAGTAAATGAATAGAAATGTCAAGAGCACCAAATACTGAGAATAACATTTCACAAATTTTACGGTCGCAGTACATAATGAGCTTGTTTTCAATCACATATTGGCCAACAACGTCTCCTGCCTAGAAGTCTTTGCATGTACATGTATAATTACACTCTGAAATATATTTTAGGCCTACATGCTAGGCAGGGGACGTTATTGGTCCCTATGTTTGCAATTACGATGTTTCAATGAATGGAACATTGAATCGTCTCAACCGATGTTTATAAGAATTCGACTATGATGTGGACACGCTGTGTGTTTGACTGGTCAGCATGAGAAGCTTACTCCTCCATGACACCTGATCCCACTTCTGATGTTCCAGAGTCCGTGTTGTCAATGTTCACCACATTTGTATATTGTTTCCTTATGCTTCTGGTGTATGATACCTTAGGATTTGTGATTTCTATATGAGAAACTCTTTTGAACCGCAATAGATTTGTGAGATATAAAAATGTGTACATAGCAAACTATCAGAGTGATTTCTATATTGTTGACCAAATGTCTAGAACAGTCAATTATACATAAATCTATTGATTATAAAGTTTATTAATTCGAGAAAAATGAAGTTTGCAAAAACAATCGATCATGATTTTAATTTTGCTTACATACGTGTAGACATATGCATGTATACATGAACCGTATTGCGCTTATTTGCTTTTTCTTTCCTTTCGGACAAAAAGAAAGTTCCATGCTATAGTAGACGTCGATACGCTAAAAACCTTCAATGCTCAACTACCCAAAGTACTGAACATAGGTCACCGCCTGTAGCCCTTCACCGGTATTCGATTACGTTTCCATATAAGTGAAAGAACTTGAACGGGAAGATCACCGATTAACAACAACGGGTACACTAACCGCACACAACGATACAAAAATAACAACATGTAAAACTATCAATAAGGAATCTAAGTGAACTGTCCTTGAATTTTCTATTAGCGGAACATACGTTTTGTTTCCCATTTTCCAGAGCATTGTAAACATTTCACAGAAGCTTTCCGATTCATCGTTTTTGCACTCAGAATCGATAACGACCGGTCATTCACCTTTGTCCCACATTCAGAATGTAAACAAATCGTTGACCCATCATATAATCCATGTTAGGCCAATTAACTTTGGTATTTTATTTGTTTATCGTTACGTTTAGCTACTTTGTTAATGCATGACCATTATCGATGATGTGCACGTGCTTGTTCTGTTATGTGTTTCATATTTCTTTTTGTGACAGAGTCAAAGTTGTAGTAGAGATACAAAAATAAGAGTCAAGTCGACAGGGGGATATAAAAAAGATTAAGCCCCTGCCTGGAATGATGTCCAAATGCATTCTGTCTTATCAGCTTTTGCGATATGAATTTATCAAAATGTCTGAAGACTTTGGCGATTTTTGTGTTTTTAAATACAGACTCATTCACAAGACGGAAGGCATGTCGACCCCCACTGAAAAACAAAAACAACGAGAACAACTGTACTGAGAGTAATGTGTACATGATCTTTATTTGAGTAGAAAACATGGCCATGTGTTTAATGTCGCCTATCGGTTTTGCAGTGTATGTTGATTCATTTGAAATATATATAGTGTAAAGGACTGCTCTGGAATTTGGTCAGAATATGAAATGCCGTCTTTATATAGAGGGTTCATGTTTCAAAATTTGTATTCTACAGCTCTTGGATAAAGTCAAATAATAACAGTACGGAAGACATGAACTCACAATATTTATGAATGAATACTTCGTTTCAAAACAATGCTATTGCAGTCATCGCTATAATGTAAACATGGCAATAAGAGAATGCAAAATATTGTAAATATTTAAAGGTACACTGTTAATGTATCGAGCTGATGCAAGCTTAATAAATGCTTTATCTTAGTCGTTTACATGCTAAACAAATCTTTGAGATGGGACAACGTCTAAAAGTCAATAAACTTGTCTTGTTGCATTCTAGAACTGGACCCTTGACCCATGATCTTCAACCGAGTAGGCTACCTTTGGATCCGCGTCTGTTTTTGTTATCAGAGATACATAAGCATAACAAAATATGCTATATGTTATAAAAATGGCACTATCAGTAAAAACGTTTTGATAATTTAAGCAAACTGGTGTCAACTCCATGTGCTCTGTTCTTACCGCCCAATATTCACCGATAAGCTTACTTGGCGGAAAATATTACCTCCAATTTGTATGATTAAGAAGATTTAAATATAATTATGTCCTCGGTTTTCGATAATTCAGATCGGCATTGCAGAGTCTGTTCCAATATATTACCAATAGGATTTTAATAAAAACGACTTGGCGAATACTTTCTTTTTTAATGAAATAAGTGAGTTTGATTGCTGCATTGTACTGCTTCTCAAATACGATATTCTGATCAAAATCCTTCAAAATGTTTAGAATCAGTAAGAATGTTTACTTAACACAAATAATGAAATCAAAAGGAGTGTTGAGAAACAGTAGAAGCTTAACGCCTACAAAACAACAGAACTATCCACTCGATTGTCTGCTATTGACGCCGGCCAAGTTTATCTCTCGCTTTTACGACTTCCTGTAAAAACAGTTTCCACCGGAAGTGTTACTGATTTTACGCACATTGGATTATCTATTTCCGTTTTAAAGAGGTTCTATCAGACACTTGTCGTTTTCGTTATTCTTTGTCTTGATCGACAGGAAAACGCTGACCTGAATGATAACTTAGTTACTAGGAAATGAACAACACGATGGACACACAAGGCTTAAGGTTATAGAAAAGAAATCAACACCGGATTTTACATCTGGTAGATAGGTTTTGATACTTATACTCACCACAAAATGTACACAAGAACAGACCCTTTTCATGTCAAATTTAAAAATGATTTACTTAAGTCTGAGAATTTTCTCAGCTACAGTTTTTCAACCAACCAGAATTCAAAATAAGCTGGAGTTTAGACATCCAGGAGCCTTCTGAATATCCAACGTAGAGTAATAAATGTAAGTCAAAGTAGAAGGAGATCCATACTGGCTTGCTTGAATTATTGGCCCGAGCTTCTTGCTTCTGTAAATCAATAGAACTTCATTTGCAAAGTTAAGAAAAATACTTAAAAATAAAACCTGCTCGGTAGGTGTCAAAACCAATGTTGGAGCCACACAAAAGTGAGACAAAAATAAGTAGCGATGGAAATGGATGTTTGACACGGTTAGACCGAAAATTAGATTTCAACATTCCTTGTTTTTCTCGCTTCAGAATATCTATCCTTTATATGTTAATATTTAACCGTTCTCGAATCTGATGAACATGATTGTATTCTTTAGTTCGTTAAAGAGTTTTCTGTCCATACTATTCACTTACAGATGCACCTACGTGTATTTCTATGTACATGCATTTGTTTTTCTTTTCAATCTCACTTTCTCTCCTTATTTGGTTGTGAACCAAACTTGTATATACCTTCACTAGAACAACTCTCAGACCTAAGCGTTCAGTTTGGTATATGTATAAAGTATTATATATACTAAGGTAAAAAAAATTAGGGAAAAAAGTTATCAAAAATGTTGTTACTTTTATGTTCTTGGCTTGGTTCAAATATCAAAATATTATCAAAATTATATCTTAGCGATAAGAAACTGGTTCAGACTATAACAGTTTAGACCTTTGCTAAGGAATTTGTTCAATGCAATGTAGAATTTTTGACGTGCTAAGTCGTTCCTTGACATAGGATCGAACGCTTTGAAGTGCCTTGTCTGATTCATGGGTCAAAAATTGAATTCTGCAGCTGAGATTAGAAACTTTTTTGCTGTAGACCTGAGGCGAGCACTCTAGCATGGAACCACTATCATCTCCCAGCAATGGACTTTATTGACGTTTACGTTGAATAACGAAACATGCAATAGCGTAAAACTGGTTCACCAGTGCGGTATCAAATATTGCCAAGCGACATCGTTCAATCTAACCTTTTATGAAGATGAAAAATGCCTATTCATTTTTAAGCATAATCTAGAGCGGGATATATTTTCTTTGTTCCCGTTATACACTAAATCAAATTCTTGACTAAACACGTCATATCATGCATGACTGCATTTAGGATAAAATTAAATCTAAATACACAAAATTCTGTACTTTCTGGCCTTGTTCAAAACCCGATGATTTAACCTTTCTTTGTCACACAAGTTTATGCAAAGAAAATAATAAAGCCACGCGTTATCATGGATATAATAAAAACTTATCGTAATATCTCAAGTTACAGTCTGTCGGTCATAAATCCTCGCTCTAAATAAATAGTAAAAACGGATGAAATTGTGAAAATCTGATTGACGAAGAATTTCATCAAAGGAGAAATTATGAAATGTGGATCTGACGTTAAAAGAAAATGATATGGAGATTTTTCGTTTCTATTGTTAAACAACGTAAAATGGTTATCAATTTCAACCAAAGTGAGAGGGTACTTTTATAGAATTCCGGGTGGGTTATTCATCAACAAGAAAAGTACGTGTATGTCGATTTCACAAAGCGCTTCAAACAAAGGAGTCATCTCCATCTTCGGCCAAATACAATATACTTTTTACTTATATTATATAAACGTCGATGACCCTAAAATATCAATTTCACACATATCTTTTACAGACTACAACAAGCATGGTATCTATGTATCGTGCAAGGCCGCGAGATCTCGCAACCTTCCCTGTAATTTACGATCAGGAAAACCTGGATTTTATTGGTCTCTTATCAAATATAAGTGCATTAAAATTCTTTATTAACTCTACATAAAGATTTCTTTATTTTTCGTAGGGAGAAAAAATGATTTATATACTATATAGTGTAGGACCCGAATGTTTTCAAGTACACTTCATACACAAATGCTCATCTTACTACCCATATTGTGAAAAGAGAAACATTAGGAATATAATGTTTTATTTCTTGTTATAAGACAAATTTCACATTACAAGTTTACTACAGATTTAGTCTTTTTTGCCATAAATATACAGTCTAGAGTTATATCAAATTAGGCTATTTGTTTTTTCCTCAAGATTGCATTTGGGTGCATTTTTTTTTATTATTTGCACCACATCAGGGAATATTGCATTTAGACCGTCGAGAAGTCGATTAACAACTCACATATTATATAACACGTCAAGAGTTGACATCAACATATTCGATTTAAGCTATTACACTCCGTGATATTAAACACAATGCTCTGAAACACATTGATTCCCTTAGTACGAGTTCTTAATCAAGCCTGGTTGTGGAGGTGATCGTCATAAACAGGTGCCCGTATACAGAGATGGTCTAAATTAAGACTAGTCTGACTGTATTTGTAACTATATGTTGCGTAAGGGGAAATTTGTCTTGTGTACATGTATTAAAATACACTAATGGTACTAGCAGTTACTTCTAAGTCCAGCTTAACAAATACCAAAATTAATTTTTACAAAGCCTCATGTTATTTATTGTCGTTTAGAAGCAAAATCATTCTGAAAGTAATGGGATTCACATTTGACATACTAATTTCAATTTGCCCACTTATTTTCAATTTCTCAACGAGAAATTATCATTTTACTTCAAGTTAAGTGGACTGCAGTTTTGTTGTTGTTGCCTCGTCGGATTCATTGTATTAATTTGCTAATACCGGTAGCTGATACCTCAAGACATTTGTGGTATATTTGGACTTTTTATTATTTGGGTCTAAACACGTTGCACATTTAGTATGGTTTTCGATGCCATCCTTTCCTTATTTTTAATTAAGAAGAAATAAAAAAAATAAGTACAGGGCAATGAATTGTCTTCTGCCTATTTCTATTTTCTTCTAAACTGAAAATTAGTAAAAAGATAATAGTAACAATGTGTGCAAGAGACCTGCATGTGACTGCAATACTGTAACAACAACTAACAGAAACAGTGTTAAAATGAATATTCAGTTTCCGTAACAGTAAAACTGAGCAATTGTAACGTGTGTAACAACACTATAGTAGCTGATAAAATAACCCGTGTCTGGGGCAAGGTTGTGAGGTAGGCGTGTCCTCAGTAGTGTTATATACAAGTTTTATTTTGACTGCACGGATTTGACTGGGAAATCCACCTCTGTTTGGTCAGGTCAGGTTTCTTAATTAAGTAGCTTAAACCTAAGTACAGTTTGAGTGTACTCGGAGTGATTTTGTAAATACCCAATAATAATTCCAGAATCCCTGTTTATTTGTGTAACCCTAAACCGCTAATAATATGTTCTTAAAGAATAACGCGGGCAGACATCTTTGTCTGAGTGCAAAATATATGATACCCCAATAGCTTACAAACTAAACTTCTGATATTAATAGTCGAAGAAAACATTTAAATTGTACTAATCTTGACCAGTGGTCAAAATCTAATCCAAGATTTATCAGTCGACGAATTTTAATCCATGAGTAATACTTTTTACACACCTCCATTTCTCTTTAAAATTAACGTATTTAATGGAAAAATCCTCACTTTACCGTTTGATCGGATTTGAATTAGTAAATCAGCGCTTCGGTGTTTGTCATTTTCCCAGTCTATCACCAAACAAACAAACTAATACGTTTATGTGTTTATGTAGGATATGGTATGTTTATGTTTAATGATCAGACTCTTTGTAAGCTAAGACATGTTTGTTCTTTAAAATCACTTTCTTTATATGTAGTCAATACACAACAAATTCCCACCTGGGGATGATGCGTATTTGTTTAATCCTTGATCAGAGGATAATAAGAAAAAGACCGCTTGTATTAGCTCATTTGCGTTGATGCGAATCTGTTCATTATTATGTAGGTATGGAAGCGTCACATGCTTTATCGATGAGTGTACCTAGCAACAAGGACACAAAGAAACTGGCGTCCGTGGCTTATGACTTTAAAAATCGTCATCCAACTCAAATAAAAAAAATCATAATCAAATTTCTTAAAGAAATCGAACAAAGAGATGACAAATTCGAATGCAAATGCCTGACATAAACATAGCCCGAACACGAAAAATATTAATACCCGTAAAGTTACATGTGTATACATGTGTAAATAAATGTAAATTTGTTAATATTTAACTTTTCTCTCTGTTGAGTAAAATCAAGTAATTGCAACCGTTATCTATGCAGTCTGGAGTAGATATCAGAGTGTATGTCATACAGTGTAATTGCTGACAACATTTACTTACAAAAGCTAAAGACGATCCTGAAGATGGAACAGAATGTGTGAGCGTGTCACCATCAGTTCAATGGTGATTTCTCAGCTGATACAAGCGTAAGGACGGAAACATCAAAGGGAAAATTTAAAACAACGTATGCACTTGTTAAAAATAGATTTCATATTTTCCACAGTAAAATGTTAACTTTAATGGTTGTTAAAAAGACTCTAAAGTAGGCAGCCTGATGTTTGAGCGTAAGGGTCCATACATTGCTAAATTTTGGAAAAAAATGATATGAGGGGATGACAAAATGTTAAGGTGACTGTTGTTCATGTTCACATTTTTAATTTGATATCACCCTGCATGCCTTCATCACGAAATGAGCGACTTACTTTATAACATTTTCCGAAAGAAATAAATCAGAGCTATTACCTGGCAAAGGCGGGGATATATATCATAATAAAAATTAAGTGTTATTTCATAGCGAATAAATAATTCATCGACTGACATTAAAACGAAATTATAGTGAAATAAATTTGATTTCATATTGTTGATGAAATATAATTGTACATATATATATACCAATATACACCAGCTGTTTTTGATGGACCATTGTTAGTTTAATAGGTATAAAACGTTTGTCGTATTAGCAGACATTCACGATACAATATAAATGTTCGACGTACTAAGATCAAACAATAAACATTTATGAGTCGCTGAGCATTTTCATTACAATAAAGAGTTCATCAATTTAGACTCATGTGTTAAGCTGTTTGAATCTAAGTTTACGGAATAAGATCGCGCCTTCTCTGGTTTCCATAGAGATTTCGCAATCTATTCATTCCGTACATTCCATCTACCCAGTTTCATTCAAATCAAACAAAGATGTACTTTGATATTTATACGTAAATCGTTACAAGACCGGGCGAAGATCAATCTTACCCTCGGCAAGTTTTAATAGTTTAATTTTATCAATTGTTATATGTACCCTCCACTTACACATAATGTATGATAAAGTCAGATCCTTATAACTCAGCGTTCTTTGTTTGTCGTACCTACATGACGCTGTGAACTTTATATATGTTACACAAAGAAATTCTGCGAACACGAATCGTGATGGACTTTGATATCATACAACCGTAACAGGAACGGACGCGGGTGATACTAAGCACTTGACATGTTTCAATATTTTTATCTTTACCAGATATAATGTTTACTATCCACTTATAAACAAATAACTATAGATTTTAACATTATGCAGTTGACAACTCTTTGTTTCTAGCGTGTGATTCAATGAAGGGGAAGAAAATATGAAGAATTTCTACATGGGAAATGAACTTTTATTTCGGCACTTCATCTCCATCCTGTTTACATGGATATTGACAGTCCAAATGCACGCATCAAGATCCTGTTATGACTGTCGTTCCCGATAGTCCGTCTAGGAGATGACAAAAGACTTAAGTACCCTTAATCGGTTACCCATGAAAACACTATGAATGATAAAAAATAATTTGTCTTGTCTTTAATTTTTGTTCTTATATGTACAGTAAAACTTTGATAAGTCGAAGTTCAAGGGATCATTTGAAAAAGTTCGAGACATCGAGACTTCGACTCATGAATGTATTGCATTTCTTGATTCTATCATGACTATTTGCCAGTGGCATACATTGACATTCCCCTCTTTCTTTACATGCACACATTAAAATGAATATAACACTTTATTTCCGTACACTCAGTCTGTAGGCTAGCCGGTTGGCGACACAGTAATTAGCAAATTAGGCCTGAAATGACCTTGCAGACTCCTGTTCAGGTAAGTTCGACTTATTTGTAGTGATATCCGTCGTTTTTATTGCGGTCATAAAATTTATTCGAGACAATGAGAAATTCGACTCGTAAATCATCGAATCATGAGTGTTTGATAGGATTATATAAGGAAATCATTTGGGACTTTGAGAAAAGTTCGAAAGAGCTAGAAACTCGAGTCATTGAGACTGTATTAGTACCATAAAACATGAATACGAGATCTTCGCCTTTTTGAATGTCAATTTTCATTTTTATTTTATACAAAATGCTGAAAAAGAAAACAGGTCTGAACTCATATGACATGAACGAGACAGGAGATCGGCGAGCTAAGCAACGTCAAAAGTACATTTCTCGAAAAATATACTGAATAAACATTAATACAGGTCTGCATAAGATGTCAATGATTTCGTTATGAACTTTCTATCTAGTGCCCGAAAAACGTGACAAGAAAACATCTATAACTGTCTAGCTACACAAATATTTTTGTGGAAAGAAATCGCTGAAAGTGTATTTGAACGCAATAAAGTGCAGACAACGTAGTAAAAACTACAGTTTGTAAGGTTCAACAGTCGCGTTTACTATTCTATGCTTGTATCAGCGCACGAGTTCAAACTGGTTCCGGGACAGCGTTCATTACAAAACGCATAAGTTATCACTTTCAAGGTTAGCTCTGTCATATAAAGATTTATAAATGTAAATTTGTAATGAAATGTAAAATGAATATCTATACTTAATTGTATTGTGGATTAGTGGAGACATTGAACCTTGAAAGTTTGGGAAGTAGCTAGCAGGTTCGAATCCAACCGAACGAAGAATTGATTTGTTTTTATAATTTATGATAACCCCCCTCATTGAAAGTGAACAAAGTTCACGGCATAGGTCATCATTTGGTCAATCACCTATATACCAATTCAATATACTCGAAACAAAAATAACACGGAAATGGCGTAAAACAAGTAGGTTTTGTTTCTGCGGTGTAGCTTCGCACATGAATATTTCATATTTATAAAAAAATCAACAAAAACAACCAACATAAAATTTGTGTTGAATTTTCGACCCTGTTGAGCAACGACATTAACCTTCACACACTATGCATTCGAAACAATTAAAGTTAGATTTAATTAACTGCAACATCATAAAAACGTCACTCAAGTATATGATAATTATACAAAAATATTCATATTAACGACTTTCTACTTTTTTGTCCCTGTTGGAATTAATTTACAACTTTGACTATTATCGTGATATGTAAGATATTGTCCATATATATCTATATTCAATTATGTATTCTGTTTAACTTTCATTTGACATCAGTAAACTCTGGATAGCATTAGGCATTGCCCTACACACGAGAGTCAGCTAAGTTAGGAGGATGACACCATCTGTATTAGAAGAATTTATATGCATAGCAAACATCGCTCCACAAAACATAGGCATATCGTTGGCATATTTTAAAGAGACCAATGCCACTTCTTATTATTTCTTCGTATTCATTGTAGCAGAAAAACTCCATAGAATCAACATTTTATGTTTGTTTATTACCCCTTTGTGGACTTTAAGTGATATGTGCTCGTTTATATCTTTTGTTTTCTTAATCATTGCAATATGTACGTCATAGGTTGGACGTTCGTGTCGGCATCTGATGTAAGCAGGACCAGACACAGCCTTGGTGGTGTCACTGGCCTTTACACTTTGTAGTCTGTCAAAACGGAGCTTTTCCCCCCATTAGAATTAAGATTATGTAAACATGCATACAAGCATGTTGCTAGACTTCACTTCATCACAGAACATTTGTAAGTACGTAATACTTGTCATGCAAAACCATACTTGATGCCGGTTTATCGTCCTTTACAAAGACATGGCGTCTTCTTGCATTAAAGGAAAATCTCATGAAAATATCACAACCAATTTGCCGATCCGCGTCAAAAAGTTAATGAACTGTTTACCTTTTCATCACATAAAACTTATTTACCTTGTTTTCCTAAAGATGGTCTTAATTTGCCCTAAATTACTATATAGTATAATGGACAACATGTAAACATACTTCTATCTGTCGTTGCTTCGTTCATGTTATTTGGTCATTTTGTTTTCATTTGATTTAACCTATGAATCGCAAAAATTAAACGCCAGCGAAAATAATAATATAATAATGGCATTTTTCGTTCGTCTTTACTTTCAATCTTAAAGTCAACTGGTAATAACATTAAATGAAAAATATTGGAAAGATATTATAAATTCTAATTGACATAGAGTAAAGTAATCAAACGCTGAATAATTTAATGTAGGTGTTTTGCGAATTGAAATACATGTATTAACTTGATAGGGCCTGTACATGTACTAGATCTAACTGCCTCTGTTCCCACGTAATTTGCATTTATTGCATAATATGCAGTGTCAAACGCATATACAATTGGAAACTAAGGTTGTAGTTCTTTATTATGTGTAAAAATTTCGAATATCCTTTTACATTTACAATTGAATCTCCAGGAATTTGTATCAGTTTTTAATTTTATTGTCACGTACGATTTAATCATCACGTACAAGGACATTAGACATTCTATCTGTGCACTTACGTCGGCATTTCTGAGTATCAGGTTGTCAGGAGTAGACCTACATCTAGTTATTTCGAATCGTCACTGTATGCCGATGAAGGGCGAAAGTTTGGTCTATGCTTCTCGTTATTGAGTAGGAACACTGGAACCCGGCTCTCGTGAATCCATGACATACTCGGGGTAGTCCTACAGGTAATTATTGGGAATAGGCCTACATGTACCTATTCGGAACAGACCCTACACGTAGCTTATCGGGGTAGTCCTACAGGTAGTTATTGGGAATAGGCCTATATGTAGCTATTCGGAGTAGACCTACATGTACCTATTCGGAACAGACCCTACACGTAGCTTATCAGG
>JACSZP010028566.1:0-12780 GCA_016161895.1 Pinna nobilis
ACCAGGTCTATTTTTCAGTGTATATTAGCTTTAAGAATTCAGTCATTCTGATTTCACCAGTAAAACTCATTTTTGTACCTCTCTGCTCTCATTATAGGTTATTTCTATGTACCAGACAACAAGGATGAGTCTGTACTGGGGTTGTGTACAGATCGTAAAAATAAGCAGTTGTTCACTGGGGATACTCAGGGGTACATCAAGATTTGGGATATATCTGAGTACTGCACATACGCTCGTGAAAAAGTGAGTAAGATGATGTCTATCAGGTGAACTAGACATCTTTGTTGTCATGAAAGAAATTTGTATACCTCCCGTCATACATGTAGAGGGAGGGGAACATTGCTTTGCCACTGATGGTCATTCAATTGGTGGGTCGGACGCTTTCTGATAGTTTTTGTTCAAAATCTTTGCAAAGACTGCATATGGTAAAATAGAACTTAGCATTTATATACTTCATGAGAATATATAATTCAAAAGACTGCAAAGCCTGCACATGGTAAAATAAAACTTAGCATACAGATAATTCATGAGAATAAATGATTAAAATCATAATTTGGTTATCATCAAACAGTTCCTGATGGAATTATACTCTTTGATTTTTGAGAATTTCCAATAATTTAGTTTTTGTTTATGGGGCTGAAGAGGGAGCATAACACCTCAGAGGGAGCATAACACCCCTTCATTGTGTAATTCAGCAATCCATCGAGCTTCAGTTTAGGTTATGCCAATTTATTTTATTTACTCAATCTTTGAAATTTATTCATTAATCCAACAGGAAAAATGTAATTTTGTGAGATGCCAGTAGAGTTTGAACTGTGAAAGTTGATTGCATACTTATGTCTTCTAAATGAATGAACTTGTATCTGTAGTTGTACTGCAGGGTAGCCTATATTCATCTGTAATCCACTAGTACTATTATTACCTAATTAGTCCAATTTTCATAATTACAGAAAGTTAGGACCAGTCCACCTTTGATAAAATGCTGGAAAGCTCATGATTCCAGTATTGTGAGTCTGGAGTATGCCGAACATGAAACAGGAAATTACATCATCAGTGCTTCTACAGATAAGACAGCAAGGCTATGGTCGGATATCGGACATTACGTGGGGACATTTGGACAGGTATGGTATTCCATATTTTTTTTTGAATTAAACATTCTAATTACTACATGTATCTACCTAATCTTCAGGTCTTCCTCATAGACAGTTAATATATGGTAAGTATGGGCATTACGGGCAGTAAGGAAGTAGGGATGGTTTCATGGTTTAATCTAGATTTTTGGAGTTTATTTTCATCTTCAGTTGATGGATGTTGAATTGGATTTCTACATTGCCAGATTTCTTTTTATGCCCCCCTTATACAATGGCTAGAGGCATATAGTGTTGCACCAGTTTGTCTTTCTGCCATTCCGTCCTTCTGTGTGTCCCAATACTTTGTCTTCGCAACTCCTCTTAAACCCTTTGAAGCATTTCAGTGAAAGTTGGCACAATTAATAATCATAGCATGTAGGGAAAAAAAACCAAAACATGTACATCTCTATGGCTGTATTTCAATACAGATTCTACCTTATGTATAACAACAAAGTCAAGTATAGTACATATCACATACATGTACAATAGTAAATGATGTCATGAATCTGAAACTGTGGAGTTAAATAATGATCCAGAGCACCATCTACAAGTATAGAACTATCAGATTTATATTCACTATTTCAGAATAAATCTTGGAACTTAAAGAGCAAGTCTACCTGGGCTCATCCTAACACTCCATGGACGGTGAATTCTGTTGTAACTGAAGGTATGTAATGTTACAATTGTATAAGTCAATTCCATCTATCTATTCTAGAAATTATTCAGCTAATGAGAAATTAAGCAAATCCTTAGATAGATTTGATTTAAGTTTTATCAATTTCAATCATGAATTGTATAAAACATACATGTACAGTCTTACCTGCCTTAGCGACCAACTGAATTAAAGGAAAACCTGTCTTACGTGACTTAACTGTATGGTTCCCAAAATGACTTTTTCCTATATAAATCACCTGAATTAACAGACCACCTGTCATATGTGACCCTTTTCCCCCTTCCCTTGGACAGTCTCCTAAAACAGGCTAAACTGTATATAATTAAGTTTTCTGCTGTTGATGTGTCACTTTTGGTTACAGTATACAATTTGTACAGTAAATTTACGTTAAAGACTTGACATATATTTTATTAATTTTCCCCATTATCCTGAATATATGAAGTATTGTTTCAATTTATAAGGGTTGATCAATATAGGTTAAGCAGGTTCCACAGTACTTTTGCTCTGACCTTAATTTGACCTTTAATTTTCAGTAAAAAAGACAGAGGAAAATAATAATAAGACAGAATCAGAATCCAATGGGAAAACAGATGTGGTAAATGATAAAAATCAGAGTCCGGATAAGGTAAACGGTATTGTGAAGGAGGCTAGCATACTTAATCATGAAGAAGAGAAACCTGCCAGTAATGTACAGGTACGTGTGCACTAGACACTAGATCACTTATAACTGTGTGTATTGCTCCACATACATTTCTAACTGTCATTTTTGTTGCATTTTTACTGCATGCTTGTGGTGGGTTGGTAGTGACTGGTTTATGATTCCCTGTTACCATTTATATATTTATTCCTTGACCCTTTCTCATGGTCTTCAACATTAATGTTATATGTATACTGGATATTTATTTCTCCTTTTTCCCCCTGTGTTTAGCTTCATTTTGTACTTATTCTGTGATATGGTCATTTCTCCAGACTTTGTGAAATCAAATAGATTATGTCACTAGAGTGTCCCTTAATATTTAAATTCTTAATTTTGTGATCTAGATACAGCTCTTTGAGCTTCGTATCACATTTGTTTTCATTCTAATTAACTTCTTGTGCTCTCAGTATCTAAAAGTGGAGAAGGGGTTTATAGTTTTGCTCCAACTTAATGTGGCAAAGACCCCTTCTGTTGAGAGGGAGTAATAGTGACTGTACCCATCCAAACATAAATTACTGTTAAATTAAACAAGATATTGATCAAGACTGGGATTCAAAGAGAATAAAGGAGGTCATAACAATTCATCAAACTGAACCTTATAGTGTTGAGAGAGAGAGAGAGAGAGAGAGAGAGAGAGAGAGAGAGAGACAGACAGACAGACAGACAGACAGAGAGTCAGAGACAGACAGACAGAGAGTCAGAGACAGACAGACAGAGAGAGAGACAGACAGACAGAGAGAGAGAGAGAGAAAGAGTATCAGAATTTGGCACTGTCTCACAAATTTTATAGGAGTTTTACAGTTTTATGCATATACTTTTAATCTTGCACTTTTTTAAATAATGGTGATAAGGGGAGATAATTGCATGTTGTAGTTTGATGGTCACTTTGCATGTTTTTGCTGTGTTATCTGACACTTACTCCGCCTTCCTTACAGCCGGAGGAGAATTGTGTGGGTGATGGTGGTGACGGTGTTGACCCTGACCTTCACCTGAAGTATAGGTCACAGACCTTTGCCCTCGGTTCATATAAGTTTGACCGATCACAGGTATGATTACATTACAGTGGTACCTCACTATTAAGACCACCAAATATTTTATTTTACATAGTAAACAAACAAGTTTTATTAACTTATATTAATGCCTTTCATGGGCTCTAATGTCGGCATACGGGAGGTTCTTTCTGTGGGAGGAAATCGGATCGCATGGAGAAAACCCAGGTGTCCAAGTCATGGACCACCATACCATCTTAAATACTCGAACCACAAAGGCTTGAACCTGGGGCGCATTGGTGAAAAGCTAGCACTAACCACTATGCCACTCCGACACCTAAGTTAGATTGTAATTGCCTAGTATTATGATGAACAGACTGTATTTTGATAGTCTGTATTGTGAGTTGGTATCCTATTGAATGAGGTTGTCTTTAGATGAGGTACCACCATATTTGTATCTTTTTTATCTGTCAATTTATTGTTGTTTGGCTTGGAATTGGGAGTATTTCATATGTATGCACATTCTTAATTGATCAAATATACCCCAAATTACACTCAAATATATAGGCTTACATAAACCCTAGGAATTACTCAAGCACACACTCATAATTTCATGCACAGAAGATACACGCATAAACAAATATGCAGACTTAACATGTGTACCAGTTCAACACACAAATGAAAATACATACCGGGTATGCACATCAACACTCACAAACATACACATATACACACATAATTCTTATAAAAATCTTTACTCAAACATTTCTTAAAGAAGCATTGCATACTATTATAGAAGCTCTCAAAGTTATGCCTGTGAGTTTATTTGATGTTGCTTATAATAGAAACCTGACTGAAATTAATGAAACTCAAAAAACCAATTTTCATCAAAACATTTTGACAGAATATACATATATACGTAATTTCAAACTTTATTCTGTCTTAAGTTTATTGTTACATGTGTAAATTCACTCCTTCCCAAAAGTACTCAAAAAGAAAAGGAAAAAGTGAAAAATGTGGAATAACATTTAAAAGCCGCTTCATGTAGGTAGGGCTTGATGTATGTGACATAAATGAAAGTTGTGTGATATCTTATTCACTTTGATCTTTGATTTAATGATATACGGTAGGTTTCTATCCATAATTTAAATTCAAACAGAGTAGATGCACTTGATGCACAAATACCCAGACTTTATTACGCATTCATACATTTATCTTACCAAATTTTGTGTGAGTAATATAGCATGGCAGTTACAGTCCATTAAAAGAATCCAGAAGGAAATAGATATCTATCTATGATTCAAATTCTAATAAAGAATGGATGCACTTCATGCACTGTTGTGCACATTTTATTACACTTTAACGATATATGTTTATTTTGCAGACATTCCTGGGAGTCAAAGTAGCGCAACAGTTACAGTCTATTAAAGAGTCGAGAGTGGAACGCAGAAATAGACTCAGCAAAGATGTCGATTTCAAAGAGCTGAACAGATTTGGCAAGACTTGCTCACCATATCAGGCCCTGAAGACTAAGGTTTGTATTGCTGTGTTCTAGTAAAGATAAATCTAACCTCATATAATTAAAAAATTCCAAAACAACTGCAATATCCAGTCTCCTCCCCTAAAGGACTGTGGTCTGAATCATCAAAGACTGGACCAATGTGTATCAATGTTATCAACTGGTCTATATTTGTTCATGTAACATTAAAAGACTATTAAAGGTCTTAGATACAGCTGTTGTTTTGCTGTGTGACATCTTGTGTGAAAATCTTTCATTTATATGGCAACATCACCTAATGCACGTGAAGAGCTGAAAACTTTGGTCTAAGATTGGTATTTAGTGCCAAGGTGCACAAGATGAGAATTCTTTAATCTGCCCACAACTTCTGTGACACACGACTTTATTGAGTATTAGAATGAAATTTAAAGTGCTTCTTTTGATATGAGATTCTGGTGTAGTAAAATTGATTAAAAAACTTCAAGCTGAAATGAATATTTGAAATTGATTCATGAGCCTTCCTGGTTGTTTTTTGTTTCACATGAAAATGTCTTTTTTTTGTAGGATGTGGAAGAAATTAAGATATCAAAGCAGCTGCCATTGAGTGAAAGAATGAAGAACAAGGGGTACAACTCTGAAAACATTGCCCAGGAAATGCTGAAAGGAATGGATTTCTCCTATGGAGGCCCGGACTCGCCACCAAGTAGTGATCAGAAAGAAAAAGAAAAACTGCCAGAGAAGGCTAGAACAGCAGGAACAGTGCGTCGACCAAACACACGACAAGTGGCGCCATTAAAGAAAAATAATACATTCTCATGATACTGTGATTGACATGTATACATTGTAGTTGTACATTTCAACCATAATGACTTACCATATGTCTTTCAAAAGAAGTTTATCACAAGATAAACAGCTGATATGGATTTTGTATAAGGGGAAATTAATTATAAGATATTACTGGTAATCTGTGAAGGTTTTGAGATTGTCAGTTTCATCAGTCATCAACACATGAGACATCAACTCATTCATGTTTATTTTGCATTTTTCATTTAGTTTTGGCTAATGTTTCTCGATACCCACATACAGTTGAGTTGGTCTATGACGAAAGTCAAAGGGATTGACTTTTGACTTAGTTATAGGCTGATGATCCTTCATTTTGTTATAGGCATCCTTTGTTTTAAGCATCAGAATTTACAACATAAATAGATAAATAGTAATTCTTTTCGCGGGTTCTATTTCTCTTCATAATAGCACTGAATTCACTTTACGCCGATTCGTTATAGACCGACTCTACTGTATAGGATTTTAAATGTGAATGTAGCTGTAACCTCAGAATTCTTTATTCATAACAGAGATGTTTGTGTCACATGTAAAGAAAATTTTTAGGCTACTAGAGGAAGATGGAAATCATCTATGAGGACCCAAGTGGGACACCAAGAAGTTAGCATATTTATTTAATCCATTGGCATTCTATTGGGAAAAAAACTTATATTTTTACCTTAACCACTTCAGTGCCTATGACGGATATATCTGCCATGACATACACTTTTCCTGAATGGGTATGACGAGTATATATAAAATGTATATTTTTCAACATTAATTACGCAACGTCATAAAGATAACATTACGTCATAATACGCACTGAAGTCGTTAATCTTCAAGAATCAAAGATGTATCATGAAGTATGTGACATACATAGGTAAGCCTACCTGCTCATAAAGATTATCAAGTATGCAGAGTCTTAAACCTCTTTGTATGACTTTTGATTTGTTTTCCTTTGAAATTTTTCTTTTGTTTTGTGTATGTATTTGATTTCTTTAATAAGACGCTAGACAATCCTTAAATCATAGTTTCAGTTACGGCTTGTAGGAGCTGGTTATTATGTTCAGAGTAAACAAGACCCATCAAAATGAGGGAATTTGTGGATGTCTACAACATTTGTAGCCTCTTCACATACTTTATAATTGTTAATATGTCATCTTGCTGTATTCATCAGTAAGTCAATAAAATGACTATTTTGTCCTACAGCTCCACTCTCCATTGTAAGTTATGTTTGGCCTGTACCTAGAAAATTAAGCAAGCAAACTAGAAAACATGACAGTGATGCTGTCAGGATCATATTTCAGAGAGTCGCAAATACCAAGCATAGGCCTAATTTGTAGCTCACCATTAATTTGTATACGATGACGTCACTATATAAGTGAAAGATTCTTGGTGGAATGTTAGAAATAATGCAACAACAACAACTTGAGCATACAAATTTTTTTGCCTTGCATTTTATTAGAGTTATCCCCCTTTTCCGTTTATGACTGGTATACATATGAACAGGTACATGTATCAGAATGACTTGCACTGGTATATGTACAAACTACAGTGAAACTAGGATAAACTGAAACCAGAATTGAATGAATTTTTCTTTCAAATAAATAAGGTTTCAAAATAGCTTGGTTAATATAGTAATAAAGGAATTTAGCCAGGAATCTGGGTGTAATGTAAGTGAGTTCTACTGTATCAGTATATGTTATCATGTTTTGGATTGACACTAGTCATTTTTTTGTATATGCAGTAAAGTGAAGTCAATGAACTTAATTATTTTCAGTGGCTGTATCTGAATGATCCCCCATAATAAGCTGTTAATTTTACTAGTGCACATGCTTGTGTATTGGCGTTTGTGTACTCATTTAATACTTCAGTTTTCAAATCCGTCCGTCCAATCCGACTGATTGATTTTATCTGTGATAGCATTTTGTTGTGGTTTTTTGTTTGTTTTGATAATATATAAAAAGCTGTGCATTAAAAATATATGTTAACTCATTGAACCCTGAGATATCAAAATGGAAACTTTCAGTGAATGAAAAGGATCTTCTAAATGTGGCATCAGGGGTCAGGTCAATGAATCAAATCCTACAGTGTTCGAAAAAAAGCAATTTTGTCTCAGTACCAAGAAAAGAATTATTTGGTGTATTCAAGGGGTGTGTGGCAAACCCCTATTCCTTTGAAAAAAAGTTAAAGAGAGGCTTNNTATTGAGAGACTAATGTTTAGAAATTGCTAAACATAGTGTATGAAAGTTGACATAGTTCATTTAGGCATGCAACAAATTTTTGAATGTGTGACTCAAGCATTTTGTTGTTTTCTATAATAATTTATTTTATGTGGATATTTGCTAGGATTATTTTTATACAATTTTACCATAGATTTGTTTAAGTAAAATTACATTGTAATCCTTTTTAACATATTGCAAACTTTTTTAGGAACAATAAAGAGACTTTAAGTTCTGTGTAAATTAGCTTTTGTTTTGTATTTCATGTTTTTGTTTTTTAAAGATGTATTTCATCACTGAGCAAAACGAGTCTCTTACTGGTGCAAGTCCAATGTCTGTCAAAGAAAGGTCAGCTGGAATGTAACTTTAACTGGTTCTGAAAACCCATTGATATACATGTACTCACATACAAAAAAAATTGGTTAATGATCTACAAAAGCAATAAAAACCACAGTAGGTCACTAAATGGGAAAGATCTTTGCTTAAGACACAGTCAAGTCATGTTGTGCCTTCCAGATGTAATTTACTAAGAACAAAAATTTCAGATTGGGCACCATGAGAATTTTAAAAGAATTTATTTAAGTCTTTGAATTTTCTAAACTCCAGTGAGTACTGAATTCTGATCGGCTTAGGAGATGCAGTGGTGAGAATTCTCAGACTTAAGTTAATTCTTAACTTTTATGGTGCACAGCTCAGGCTGCTGTTTAGTAAATTTTTTTGGTGCCAGTCCCAGCACAAGGGATATGTTTCAGTAATCTTGCATGACTTTCATGCAAGAAATTTCCGAACATTTTTAACAGGTATATGAAAGAGTGCTGAAGTTCTGCTAGTGCAGCTAAAAGTAATTTTGATTCAAACTAGAAATTGAATCTGTATTGAAATCACAAAAAAGTCAAGTCAAAAGCTAAAAAGCACAGCTTGTGAACAGGACATAAAACAGTATGAACAAGAAATTCAAGCAAATTCTCACGAAACCAAGCACTGTCTATGAATACTCTTTTCCACTTGTTCAAATATCAAACACTTTTCTTGGTCTGTGTGAGCCCAATCTAACTAAAATTTGATCTTCAGTGTACTTAACTTGTAATTCAAATTAAATCCTATTGAGAGGACAAATCCCATGACCTGTCAAAACCAATCAAATCTCTACCTTCAGAAAATGAGGTTACAGTTGTCAACATGCTTATGTGATAAACATCAGAAGTTCTCCAATTCTTTCATTAGGTTTGACCTGTTAATGGAGTTTCATTAGATCTTTGCACTGAATACACTGAAGATACAATTTCAATTTGGTGTGAACTGTGACACAATGCTCAACAATCTTGAAGTCATATGGTAGCCTCCAGTTTTCATTGGTTAAGGAGAGAACCTGGTTACAAATGGACCAAGAGAGATGACCAGTCTTCTGCAAGTTAAGTGGTAGACTTTCCCTCACATAATCAACCTAGTTTCCAGTCATGCTTTGATTGTACGATGACTAGAGGTGAGAGACTGAATCATTTAAGGTGTTATATTCTAACCATTTGGTCATGGAGGCACCCTCTCTGTCTTCAAATACATTTGAAAATAACAAGGGAGTCAGAAAAATTATAGATGATTTTTAATAGCGAGAAAATTTAACAAAGGCTCATAAGTGATATATATTATATATATACTTGCAAAATACTGTGCTGTTGTAAAAATCTAGGTGTTGGACGGATTAGGCCAAGATACAAGTTGGGCAAATATAAAATTATCATACCTAACACAACAGGGAAAAAAAAAATCAGTGAGAAAACTTAACAATATGTCTATCAAATTATACTAATCAATTGGTTTCAAACAAAGGAGAAACTCTGTAATATATTACATAACAAGATATATCTTGAAACAGTTGAATGGAAAAATCAAAACAGCTTATATATCTATATTTTTCTGTTCACATCATTAAAATCAGAAAATCCAACAACAAAATATCACTTGTGGTTTTAATCACATTTTCATTGATAAATATTATTTTTGAACTAAAAGTATAAACAGGAAAATAACTACATGCATGTTTTAATGACTTAAAGGTAACTATATTCAGCCTGTTTCTGGCATGAAATAGAATTTGACATGAAATGGACACTACCAAAATGTCACTTAACCACTTTCACCCTACAGACCACAATAGACTGGCCTAAGACAATTGAAAGGAAACATACCATTTAGATACTTGGGGATAAAAGGGTTAATTTACCATCAAAAAGCACTATCACAGTCATGAACAAAGAAGAATATTACAATACCAGACAAAGGCAACTTGGTAACAGCTAACACTGATGGTTTGTGACCAGAAAAATATATATACCTAGACTCTATACAAATTTTTGTATGCAGAAAACTGAATTATGTGACATTTCATAATTTTGGAAAGAAAATATCAAACAGTACTAGCAGAGTCAATCTTAAACTGTGGGCCTAAAATTTACAAATCATCATTATCAAAATAACTGAGAAGTTTCTGTAAACTGAATATATAGCTGTGTGTAAATATCCTCACTGAGGACTTGGGTATATATTCCTTTGTCCTTGACATCGGTGCGGAGAATTGTCTAAGATAGTTTGGCACAGTTTGTTTAGTACAGAGAGTATATCTACACTGAGCAAAGCAAATATTACAGATGGCTGGAAGCTGTGCCAGTAAGCGAAATATAAATCTGAAGCACCTTTCTGTATTTGAGCATACATGAAACACATCCTAGACCTTCTTGAAGACATCAAATTGATTTTAGCCGGTTTTGTTAATTATAGCTACATATGACAATTGTATAAAATTTCTCAATAAAAATTGATAACCCGTTAAAACTATACAAGTATCACAGATAGTTTTTTTTTCACTACTATTCATTGTTTTGACTCAATGACTGAGTTTACAATACTATTTACAAAGACAAATGTAAAAGCTTGGGAGTAAAGTGCAATAGCTAACAAAGAACGATAACTCTTCACTGAAAACAAACAAAGAACAATAACTCCTCATCATAATTGATTGATTCCTAGACTGAAACACACAACAAGATATCGAAACGTTTCTTCTCAAAAATAAAACAAAATTCAACACATTGGTATTGAGCGAGGAGGAGAAATAATTGAATCGTTGATTCTTTAAGAACACAAAATTTTAAAAAGATTAATTTATTTACTAATTTTCTACGCTTTCATAGTTGACAGGATTGAAGCGAAAGATCAAACAGAGTTCAACAACTAAGTATCACATAAAACATATAAAAAAATCTCTAAAAAGTCTGAACAAAACAACTATATACACATTGCACATAAAGATAAGAGTGCTTGCACAGCTAGAAAATAGTATCAGTGACCCTTTTAATGTACATATAAAATGATGTATTCTAAATTACCAGTCCAAGTGCATAGAAATTATCTGCCAAAGTATATGGTATATCTTGTTGAGAGTATCTGAATTGGAGAAAAAAGGGAAAATTGTCACCAAAACATCCTATAAATTCAAGATATTTTAGAATGGCTCTAACATATTTTGAATTGACTAAAAGGATAAAAACAGCAAAAATGTTACCATAACAACTAAACGATATGGGGAATCTGCAGAGAATGATCAAAGTTCCAATTTCAGTTCTATTTTTAGCAGGTTCAGTTGTAGGATATGTGTATATATATATTAATGTGCAAGTTTAATCAAACGGTGCGGGAATACATGGTTCAATGTTTGTATATAAATACCTATATTGCTGTAGATTACCTTCAATAATCCAAACATATCTCGTCATCAATTACAATTAATACCAATAAGACACGCCACATTCGCAGTTTTTACATAATCGCCTCTCTACAGATATTGCAGTACGAAACCTGGACAATTAATGGTAGTTGGTATAAAAATAAACTAATAATAGAAAAATACCCCAAGTAAAGACTACCACTGTTCCATAATCTTTTCAAAATTATTTGTAGACATTACATAAAAAAAATTGGTTGACATTGTATACTCATTCACTTATAAGAAGGGTTTTTCATCAATATATAAATACAAAAGTCAAAACTGCAAATCATTAATGCTACTATTGTGTCATCAGCAGATATATCCTAACTTTCGCTGGAAATCGGTACTTCAATCGGAGCCTGATCCACGGGAGGTACGTCGGGTAGGTTCGGTGACTCTGGAGGAGCTGGAACAGGCTGTGGGGACTGGTCAGGTCCTGGGGTACCTTGTCTGGATCCCCCTGGGTGTGCAGACTGTGGACGAGAGTCACTCTGACCATTGGCTCGCCTAGGGGTGAGTCTGGCTGATGATGGTCTATGGTGGTGTACAGCTTTGTGCCCCGGGGGTGGAGACACAGTTGTCCTTCTTTGAGACATTGGAATTGGGGATTTTGAACGATCCTGAAAACAAGACTCATATAAATCATAAAGTGCTTAAAGATGAAATGAAATACACTGCTGTGTTGCATGTTAACAACTACCTGTCTAAATCATTCCATAAGGTCATACATCGCTCACACTGTTGTGTGTTGCTTATAAGTGTGTCTAAAAAAATTTAAATTAGGCCACCTATCAACTTCAGGCAATCTAGAAATTTTTGCAGACCTCTATTTTTGCAAATAAGTTGCTATACAATTATTTGTGATAGTATTTGGGGGATGTATGTTAAGTTAATACTTAATGTTGCCTGGCACATGTTGATGTCAAGTTAAAATATTAAGAGAGAATTTTCTTTTTGCAAGTACATGAAAATAAAATTCTTGTGAATAA